>VDFB02281492.1:767759959-767895227 GCA_007258455.2 Sequoia sempervirens | reverse complement strand
AAGGACCAACGCACTTACTCAAGAATGACATACCTTGTATGTAGCTTTGTCCCATGAGCATCCTTTCATGCATACCCTCATTGACTGTTCCAAAAGTTGTATCATCCATCTCATAACTAAAATCTGCATTTTCGTGTGAAGACCACCTCATAGGTGTGACGGCCATAGATGACTGTTTTTCTAGTTTGACATCTTCATCTAATTTCTATTTTGAAACTAGAGCTGCATCATAACAAGCCAGCTCCTTGAAAATAATGTTCTTTTCCATACATCCTTTCACATCATCTTTCTCAACCCTAAATCGAACTTCTCTATCATGCCATGCAAAAGGGCTATGATCCAATATACCCAAGTCATTTTGCTCATCACATTCCTTGCCACTATGATGTAGAGATAATGTGGTAATGCTATGCTCAAGAGATGGATCATTAGCAATACCCATGTCTTCATGTGGCTGATTACAAGGAAGCAATTCTTCTTTAATCACTCGGACAATTTCAACATGCTATTCTTTAGTGGCTGTTCTAGAACCTTGTTCACCTATAGGCTGATCAATGACTGCTGATTTACCACTCTTCACAATAGCATAACCCTTATCTTGTAAATCATCAAACTTTTCCAAACATTGCAAATTATCATCATAGGGTTTGATCACTTCCATACCTGAAAGGTGAGTGGATGTTTCCTAGCCATCATTTGCAATTATTGGCACATCTTCAACACACAGTATTGACTCTTCTTCTGAAAGATATTCCATTTCTACTTACCTTCTATATCTGAATGTTATTCTCCTTTTTGTGCTTCAACATGGTGATCTATCCAAACCTCTTCTCTTTGTTGGACACCTTTTTCCTACTCATGCTCAATGATTGGTTCCTCCAAGCGTCCTGATTTCTTCCTCAACGTCTCCTTGTGATTTCAATTCTTCCTTCATCAATTCTTTCTTTTCTTTTCTTCTATTTTCTTTGAATATCTTCAAGTACTCTTCATAGGTGACAATGGATTTATAAGCAGTAGATTCTTGTACATATTTACAGTAGGCAGTAAGCTTGCACTCATCTCTTTCTAGATGATCCTCTAATGCCCTTCGAACGGGATAATCTTGTTGTGTTTTGCTAAATATAGTTAGAGTTCTAAGGCTGCTACAATATTGCTCCAGGAGCTGTTGTTTAAGATCTGTGTCTTCTTTCTTTGGTAAGAACGTAGGTTGCCAATCCATGCTCCTTCCCCAAGGTTTCCTTTCCCTCATGTGTCCATTGTAGATCTACATTCACAAAAGTCAAATCCACAGGCTGGCAGGATTGCTGCTCTGATATCAATGTGGTGACCTAGGGTTTGGTGTTTAGTGATATTTAAAGGAAAGACAATTAACCCTAATGCAGTCACCTTCAGCAGGCAATACAGAAATGAATACAAATCTCAACCAACAATGTCCTCAACATTGCTTAAAAGATGCAAACCATCTCACAGCCTATCTAAACTATTTTCAGACCACAAAACTGAACAGATATGGATGAATTTCAGTAATAAGGAAGGTTTTTTTTTCTCAAGAACATACATAGGCCTTATAGCCTGTTAGGCGGCATCATCTTGAATAGAAAATGAAATGACAAATGCTGGTAGTTAGGGCTTGATACCCCGATACACCTGTTGCAGGTCAAATTGCAGATTGTTAGGGATGATCTTACTGAGGGCGCCTCCCAGAATTATGCATCATTAATTCCCTAGATCTAGGACATAGATGGCTGAGTCATGTTCCTGGAATTGTTGCCATCGGGACTTCCAAAACCCTATGCAATGAGTGGCGCTCTGCTCCCAATCGCTCCCCTAGGGTTTGAAGCGTGAAACCCTCAAACACTAGCGATCCAGATGTTGATCTCTGTCTAGATGCGTGCGGAGGCCCCAATCATAAATCTGATGATCAAAATCACCCAGATGAAGGTAGCCAATGATTGACAGAGTGGTTGCAGGTCTGAAGCAAGCTTGTTATGTCCACTCTTCCCCTTGTCGACCCTGGATTTGAGTTGTGACACCACTGGAAACTCGCCCTAGAAACTCCTATAGTATCTTGGGATTCTGGTTCGATATGGTGGAAAGCCCCTTCATGCAGCCTGATAGAAATGGCGGACAAAAATCAGAAAACACAGAAGTTTGCAGTGATAAAAAGATGGAAAAGGGCTAGATAATGAGGCAGGGGTTTTGTCCTGACCACACGCTGCTGTTCAGAGTGTTTCGTCTCTGCAAGCCAGTGAAATCCAACCTTCCTAAGCACCCAACACACCTTTAAGTAGGCCTTCAACATGTGACCCAAAAGGTCGGCCTCAAGTAATTAAAAATTAAAATTTATTTATTTATTTATGTAGCCACCCAAAATTAATATTCAAATTTATTATATTATTTTATTCATTTAAATATTATTATTATATTTAATGAAAATAACATAACTTAGTGTTTAAAAATACTTTTCCCGCCATTGCACGATTTGAATTTCAAATTAAATTGGGCACATGATACTTTTGGTCTCAAAGAGATGGAGTACTTGGGTCACATAGTGTCTCATTAAGGATTGAAACTATAAAAGTTGATCCAAACAAAATAAAGGGTATGATGGAGTGGCTAATTCTTAAAATCATTAAGAACTTGAGGGGTTTCCTAGGACTCACAAGATACTATAGAAGATTTGTGAAGAAATATGGCTACATAGTGGCACCCTTCACAGTTCTATTGAAAAATGATGCTTTTCAATGGAATGGCTTAGCTAATACAACGTTTGAGAGACTAAAGAAGGCTATGTGTACCACTAGTTCTAGCTACTATAAACTTCACCAAGAATTTTACTGTGGAGTGTGCTTCAAGAAATGGTATAGAAGCAATTCTCGTTCAAAGAGGTATAAAGACAAATTGTACTTATGCAAGAATTCCACTCTCAAACATAGTGTTCTCCAAGAGCTCCATGGTTCTCCAATTGGGGATAACTCAAGATTTTTGAAGACATCATCAAATCAATCAGGATTTCTATTGGGAAGGGCTTAAAGATGATGTTAAAAAATCTATGGATCTCCATGGCTTTCATCATAGGATTTAACAGAATGTTTAAAATGGATATATTTGGTGAGGCGATCACATGAATCATCAATAATAGGTACTTTGTAGACTCAAAGAGAATTTGGACATGGCACAAAATCAAATGAAACAATAGGCTAACTAACACAATACAAAAGGATTTTTGAAGTGGGTGACTAGGTTTGTTTGGGGTTGCAACCTTATACATAGATGTCCCTAACACAACAAAGAAAGAATAACAAGTTGTCACCAAAATATTATGGTCCATATCAAATTCTCCAAAAGATTGTCAATGTAGCCTACAAGTTTGAGTTACCTCCAACAACAAAGATACATCCAATTTTTCATGTCTCATGTTTAAATAAGGTGATTGGTCAACATATCCCTGCACAAACAATGTTACCAAAGCTAGATGAAAAAGGATGAATCTTCTTGGATTCAAAGTAAATTCTCCAGACTACACAAAAAATTTGAGGACTAAGACAATCATAGAGTACCTCATCAATGGAAGAATTCTCCTATCATAGATGCCATATAGGAAGATGAATAATTTGTGTAGAATCAACCACAATTAATCAGCATTGAGTACAATACTTTTATGAAGAAAGGGAACATGCTATGCCCTTAATCCTATAGTGTGCATAGGGTTATGAGTGGTCAGCTTGTGACAACCTTAACTCTTAATTAAATAGTCTTATTTAGATGATTATCATCATAGGTGTTATATTTAGGTATCTAAGCTGGTCTAGGTGGCAGCCAAGGCATAATTAAGTATATATAGGAGCTAGTGGTTAGTTTACTATCGTCATATTGCAAATTGAATTCTCATTGGAGATATTTGGAGGTTTACCCCCTCAAAGTGGCTTATATTCTCAAGTATTTGTAGCATATTCCCTATTATATTCTTTTCTTATGCAAATTATTCCATTACAAAATCATCAAACTAGCTAGCTTACACACACAAGTCGAGTCTATCACAACTTGCACAACACTAGAAGGCCCAACATCCCCTATGGCCTCTCTCAAAAGCTAAAATTCGTAATATGTGCCCTTGCATTTCCCAAAGCAATTAATAGCTCTAAGAAAGTATGAACCAGCTAGATATATAACGATAATATTAATGAGCAATCACTGTCAAATATCAATCCACCCATCCATGATCCCAAAACAATTAATAGTTCTAAGAAAATAGAAAGCAACTAGATATATAACAATAATATTAATGAGTAATCAATATCAAATATCAAACCACCTATCCTAATCCATGTTTATCTTATGTCCTCCATCAACATGTTCACCTTTAAATATTGTTTGTCAAAGAGGGAGGTGCACAATCTATGTTCTTCAAGGGGTGCATAAGAGGATTCAATTGTGGTTTTTTCCAACATGTCTTTGAAATAAACGAACCATGCCACATGAAATGGAATGGCTGCCATGCCCCCGCCATAGACCACAACCCATGATCGCAGCCTATTTTGAAATAATAGTAATCGCTAGCCAAAGAAATAATAAGGTGGCGCTAATCTACAAAGGGCATTGACCTTTAGTAAATGCAGTGGTCCCACAATAAAATAAATAATTAATAATTAAGAGAGTTTAAGGCAGCACTTGGTTATGGAGGGAAGGGATGTATCCCTTACCAAGGTAAGGATGTTAATAAAAAGATGTGACTATTCACAACCCCCCTCCCCCCATGAAGGATATATAAAGGAAGTCGAATCATTTGTTAAAGGCAGCAATTAAAAAGGAATCAAGTCTGATTTGGAATAGAATCCAGAAAAAGCACAGTAATCTATAATATTAAGGAAAGTGATTGGTATGCAATATTTTTTTTTTTATTTATCGATCATTAAGTTTACTTATTTGATTAAATAGCCAATCAATCAAGAAATATAGCATTAGTAATTGCTTACTTGATTTCCATCAGCAATCATATTTGGAGTTAGTGTAAAAAGTTTGATAGGATGATGCAGCAGGACCGGTTCCCTCATCAAGTTTGCCAACCCCAAGATGGATGGACCGGAGATCCTGCCATACTTGTGGGCCAAGGGGCCAAATGACTTGGAGGCTCATCCCATGCCCTTGGGCGTGGTTGAGAAGGACAGTCTCCGGACATCCTATCAAGCTTTCCCATCGGATTCCTAATGTGGTTGGCTATTCAAAATAAACTATGAAATAAATACAAATGAATTTAGGATGTTTTGATTTCAATAGAGATTATTTGTATATGATCATAGATCCTCGATATTAATGCTTTGATATTATATAATTAAGATTTTCTCTAAATTGTATTGCAATTATGTAATTTTATAGAATTCTATTGGTAAATGAATTGCATTTGTTGGAATTGTTATTTTTGGGCAAAATATCAAGTATATCCCCAAAAGGGGACATTACAATGGCATAGGAATAAAAATATTTGGTTACTAAATCATCTGCATCCTCACATGCTTGCAAATTCAACAACCCCACCATTGTATTTCTCCCACCTATAATGGCCTTCCTCTTCCCTCTATCAAAAACCTTTCCCGTGCTAGCAACAACTAATATATTGGAATACTCTAGAATAGATGACATGGACGTACATATAGTTTTTGCCTCACTCTCCCCAACCAACTTTGCCATTTAACCCTCTTTTCCAACCTATGTAACAACAAATTTCAAAGACGAGGATAATGTGAGACAAAGGGATGCATTTCCAAGAAGGATTTTTGGAAGGCCATATTTTAGAGTACAATTATTAAAAAAATAAGGAAAATTAAAAAATATAAGAAATTTCATATATTCATGTAATAACATCTATAAAGCATTCATTGTATACATTATAGAACATTATACATACCATTTGAATTGAATTGAGATCTCACATAAAAGTCAACAAACAAGTAAACAAACTTTAGTTGCTTTCATTGTCAATATAAAAAATTACACCAAAATACCCAAAGGATGCAAATTTCAACTACAAAATGACAAAACATAAAAAAATTGTCACTACACTTAATCAACATCTGCTACAACTGCATCAAAAATCAAAGTTTGAATCTAAGTCACTACCTTATGAGGGACTACCTCATCCAACAAAACCCTAACCAATCCATCGTGTGCCACCTTATCAACCTGTGGAGCATCTTTGAGATCAACTGGATTCTAACAATACTCGGGAATTTATCAATCCTAAAGCCTCAAGACATTATGCATAGCCATCAACATCTCCACTTGTTGAGAGGTAAGCCTCTTCATCTTGACTGCCTAGCGGAAGTTGTATGTGGACCAATTCTTCTCTATAACAAAAGAACTAGCAACTGGTAAGAGGCAATTGGCAAGTATCATCAACTGGATGCATTCTTGCCATGCCACATGTAATGTCCCCTTTGTAGGTGTAAACACCAAACAAGGACCCTTAGCCTTTTTTAATTCTTGTGGGCTAATTGGGAGTAAAAAGGGAACAACTAATTAATTAAATTAAGTTGTCTAAGTAAGGGCAACTTCTATTTAATTAATCATTTTAATTTTATAAAGGTGAGTAGCTAAATTGAAAAGTGACTTTATGGGAACCCAAAATATAAAGATTAAATTAAAAAGTCACTATGGCAGGAAAATGAATAACATTTTATTATTTTGAGAAAAAGTGTATAAAGGGAGGAAATTGGAAAGAACAAAGGCATTCTTGGCATGGGTATTTCATTTTACAAACCCCAATTTGGAGAAGAGAGCAAATATTCATCTTCAACCTAGGACATAAAACCTATGGCGAAATTGGTTTTGAGGATGAAAACCCTCCTAGCCAATCTACAAGTGGATTCACACAAGAGTCATAGGTGATTTAAACAATTGGAGTCCATTTTTTATTTAACAAGAATGTTAAAGGTTAAATATTTTGAATACATTTGCTTGCAAATAAAATTAGCAATTTCTTACCTCACTATGGACCACCAATCATCTGCAAGTATCTTTTGTTTCAAATTTTTTCTTTCAACCATGTTTGTCTCTAGCCATCCACCCCACTCTAGATTAACCATCCTTAGTTGTAAAGGCCCCTACACCTCAAGCATCCTTTCTAAAAAAATAAAGTAGTTAGCATATTTAATATCCACAAACTTGAGGAATTCCTTCTTAGTAATAGTTTTGAACAAAACAAGTGATGTGTGATGGTTGCAAATGAATATTTGTATGTCTCTAGCTTCTACCACTATTGCCTACACCTAATCTATTTTTTCGATGTCTTTCAATGCATTGTTCAACGCATGAAAATAATATGGGATCTAGAGAATATGCTTGTAAGCACCCTCCACCATCAAGCCAGCTAACTAATATATAAGAGTTGAATCAACCACCACTAGTACAACATTAGAGGGCCCAACCTCTTCTATAGCATCCTTCAAAATCTGAAATTGGAAGTTTGCATCTTTCTTCTTTCTTAAACAATCAATAGCTCTAAACAAATAAGAGCCAACCAAACATGTGACAATGATATTGATAAGTGGTCAATGTCTAATATTGATCCATCCATCCATGATGATAGAGCAGCCATCTCTTATCCAAGATTGCCTCATTTCATCCATAGCTACACTCATCTTATAATACTTTCTATCAAGGAGGGTGGTGTGTATTTCATGTTGTTCAAGGGAGGCAAATGAGGGACCAGCGATAATTGCATCTTTGAACATTTGTTAGAAATAAGAAAAATGTGCCACATAAAAACTTTTGGAATGGGAAAAGATAATTTTTGCAATAGAAGACTCAACCACTTCTCATAATTGCAAATTAAACATCCTTGAGGCACTAGTAACCCTTCTCTTTCCCTTGGTAGAACACTCTCCCCTATGACTCTCAACATCTATGCTTTGGGTAGGCAATGATATACTAGGTTGCATAGTCTCTATTGGCATTCCCTTATTTCTTATCTCACCCTCCAAGTACAGCCTAGTCACCTCTACTTTCTCAACTAGGTTTATTTTTTCACAATCTTTTACCTAGTGTCCACTTATACACAAAAGATAAGAGTTGCACAAATGGCATGGTCATACTCTACTTCCCCCCTGAATTTTTTCTTGTTTTTGTTTATGACTTGCAAATTGTAAAATAAGTATTTTTGGATTAAATGATCCCTTTGCATAGATTTTGAGAAGTTCAAAAAGGTGTTCAAATGGGTTTTGTAATGTCCCCATTTTGCAAGCATCAGAGTTCGTAAGGATTAGCCTATCATTTGACCCTCGTAGGCTGACAAATGTGATGAGAGGGTCTTCCTTGGCAGTTATCCAAAGTTTCAGGACCTTACTCCTCCAATTGATTCAGGTTTGGGCCTTTGCAGGGACTCACAGAGTGATATTCAGGCACTTACTATTTATAGTAAGTCAGGCCGACAGGGGTTACTATTTTTGGCAGGGCACCTGGCTTAGCTAGTCTTCTCAGTTCGACCCAGTTTGACAGTTTGTTGAGAATCAAGCATACTGAGGTTGTGAAAGATCAGCTGAAGCTTGCTAACAGGGTAGCTTTTTTCAAAAGTTACATTTGTGCTTACAGGGGAAAATAAGTAAGGGTTTGAAGAAGAAAATATTAAATCTACAAGAGATCAACTTCCAGCTTCATTCTTATTTCTCAGGCTATTGTATCTCTAGCCGTACCATATCATTTATTACTTGCAGATCGGAATTTTTGTTAGATGCTACAGTGGCGTGAACAGTGCCGCGCTACAGTACCCGCGCTACAGTGCCATGTGAACAGTACTCGTGAATAGTGTTGCGCTACAGTAAAACACTACAGTTGTTGCTACAGTGCGCGTGAATAGTTCGCTACAGTACCAATGCAGTTATTAAGTGGTTATCCTCAGAATTTCACTAGGGTTTGAAGAGCAGATTTCATTTTATGCAAAGAACAACCATTGGTGAAGAGTATTTCAAACTTTGAAGGATTTCCATTGAAGAATATCAAGATTATTATCTGCTGTTATGGGTTACAGACCTGTAGCTTCACATTTGCAGCCATTGTTCATTATCTTTCAGGCATTTGTGGACAGATTGGAGGAAATATATTTGAAGGCATATTGCTGTGTGCATTTGTCTTGTAATTACAGCTAGCTGGGCTGCCAGGGATGACTTCTAGAGGGTTTTGAATAACATTCATGTTCATATTTGGTTTATCATTGAAGATTTCAGAGATCATTCTGAAGGAACCAAGGCTGCTATCTTATCACCAACATCAAGAGCTTGAATTACACCAGGTTTTATGTTATTTGCATTCATATGTAGTGTATAAGATAATGCTAGTTGCTGCAATGTGTATTCAGATTTTAGGAAGGCATTAGTTTGTAAAGCCAAGAGTCTTGGCTAATCATAGTAGTATTGAAATCAGATTCTTTGAGTCTTGGTAATCAGACCATTCAATTAAAGAGTCTAAATTTGAGGTTGCTTGGCAATTGTTTTTAAAATTGTCTATGGCTGTAGTTCTCATTTGTACACTCTAGAATGCATGCCAATTGTTTGATTAAATGCCAAGTGGCTGTAGATGTCTTCTTGCACATTCAGTTGGTAAGGAAAGTGTTTGTATTAATGCTTAGTTGCTGTAGATGCATATTGGCCACCATTGGTTGCATGAAAATTGTTTGACAAAAATTCCAAGGCAGCAAGTGAAGAGTTTTTGAGTCTGATTTGGTTAGGCTCATCACATTTTGACTCACGGTCCTTGCAACACTCCCACTCTGAAAAAGAACCCCAAATAGTACTTCTACAACCTATTTGCTAAATGTGAACCTCTTCACCATAACTACCCTCATTGTTGCTCATTGTTTTTGTTAAAAATTCAGAACACAACTACAAGTGCAAATACAAAATAGAAAACAAACAAAAAACCTTCCTAAGTGTTTGAAACTTTGGGGAAAAAAATGCAAAAGGGTTTGTGCAAATGAACAATGGATAGTAAGCTTACATCAAATGACATAGATTTGATGGTTTCTTGCTTTTTTCTCACTGTTGATAGCTTCTCTTTTCACAACTTTTCTCTTTATTTGTCATCTTCTTCACAATTTGGAAAATGGAAAAATGAGTTTGTGTTTTGTTTTCTATTGTTAGTGTAGATATTTTAGATTTAGGGTTGGTGTAAAAGGGTGTGGGGGTCCTTGTGGGCCATCCATCCCTTTTTTTCAATTTTGTGCCTTTTTATTAAATTGTTTTTTATGTTGACTGGGCCATAGGAGACAAATAGTTGTCCCCAAGATGGTTGAGGGACATTTAGAGGTCCCCTGGCTGTCCCTTGTCATCCCCTACCATTTCGTGAGCAAACTTCAATGTTTTGAAAACATTACAGAATTTTTTGAGAATTTACTATGAGGTGGGAACATTTCTAACCCATCTCCAAAACATCCCCTATGGGAGGCATCCTTGGGGTATATAGCTTCCAACTTTATTTTCGCAAAAACTTTAACCCCATGTCCATTCTCACCTTATAAATGGTGTCCAACCCTACTATAACTACCATGAAAATCAATATTTTAACATGGCACAACCAAAGCTTGTTGCCCCCTGCATTTTTGGACTAATTATTGCCCAAAATGGTGATAAATTGCATTAAGGGTTTTTTGGGATTGAAAGGGCCTTTTGCATAATCCTTGAGAGAGGTTAAGAGCATGCAAAATGCTTTGTTGCAACAGCTCAAAAGAATGAAAGCTAGTTGCTTCTGTTTCATGTAGCCAAACTAATTAATTCCATATTTCCAAATTTCAATGCCAAGAAACTTAGGCAAACAACCTGAGAAAAAATGTAACTTCAAGTGACATGCCTCACATAAATGTGTTTTGTACTATCCCTTCCAACATATCCCTTGTATCTTGTCATCCAACACAATACAGTCATGGCACACATGTCACAATGCTTCCACCCAACAAGGAGCGGAGAGAAGATGCTTGCACAAAAAAAGTTCTTTTCTATTTACAACATTTTTCATAAACATGATAGAAATAACCATTCAAGAAGTGATCCATGTGCATACCTTGAACTTATCTTTGATCCTCCATGCAGAGCTGAAATTGGGCCTACATTCAACTGGAAGAGCCTCCTTTGGGGCCTCAGCTGCTGCTTGTATTGGTTGACTTGATGCATGTGGTTTATATTCAACCTATAAAGTCAAATCACATATTAAACTCTAGCAGAATGCCAAAAAATGCCCTCTAATGTTCTTGCCCAAAAACAGTGGAACAGTTAACCTGGAGTACTTGAGAAGAAAAGGTATGGATTATCGACTTACTGAAACTTCCATAAACAGTGTTGATGCTGCTAGCAACCAAATAACATTTCTAGCACTAGAATTATCATTGGATGTGGTCAGCTTCAAAAATGTACAATATTCAAAATAATGTTTTAAAAGAAAAATCAGTATGGCCGTCCAATTACAGACTATACACAAATGTGTTTGACCTTTCAAGAATGCCTTCTCAAACTGTTAGAAAAACAACAGTTAAATATTACTGATATATTGCAGGTACTTTACAGCCAACTGTAAAACTATGAAGTATGAACAGTCTTCTATTTTATGCTCTAGAGCATACCGTATGAATGCTTTAACTTTTCCAAAAAAATATTCCCATTCCTAGTAAAATGCTTTTAAATTTTCCAAAGATCTTTGTTCCTGGCAAATGCTTTTAAACAAATCAATTTAGGCATTACATAACCTTCCTGAATTGTGAATGATGAATTCAAATTTTCTCAGGAGAGGGTTTTGAAAATATGAATAAATCAACATCAAATTGATTTATAAACATTTGTATATGCTGCCAAATGCATCTCTATTGATTTAAAGACATTGAGTTTATCAGGCAATTCTTTAAATGAAGGTTACCAAGTCGGAGCAGATAAGGGTGTAGTTATCAAGTAGGAAGTAGTTTCAGACATTATAACTTAAGTATTTGACAGTAATTCCTCATCAAGTGAAGCAATTGAAAGGGAAAGGATGTCATCTTCAAAAATTAGAAACAAAAAGAGACACAGAGATAACCAGTGGAATAAGAACAGTAGGCATAGGAGTGTTGATAAAATAAGCTTTGAAGAAATGAACAATGGAGTCTTCCAATGAGCATCCAAAACATCATTTTGAGAAAACAAATAGTGAACTACAGTCATTACATCATCAAGACGCGAGGAATTTATGTATATACTAAGAATCCTAGGAATTTGGTTTACAATAATTTCTTAGTTGATATCTATTTTGTGAGTCAGAAAGCCTAGTGGAAAAGCATTTTAGAATCTCTTAAGGGTATATAGATGTCTTGGAGAGAGGTGGGCATGTGGGTGGTTTTAAAAATTATCCAAATGTAAACCCCGTGGATGGTTTCGCAGCAAGAATTGCCAATACAATCCTAAATTCATTAATATTTAGCAACATGGAGGGCTGAAATTAAATGAGATAAGAATATTAGCATTATCCATAACCACTTGTGACTTGCTCAATAGTTCTATACTAATATTTAGCAACATGGAGGGCTGAAATTATTTGAGATAGGAATATTCCCATTATCCATAACCACTTGTGACTTGTTAGAGACTAGTGGCAACATGGCATAAACAAGTAATTGGAATACAACAATACACAAGCAAAAGGATAACTCGAGATTCACCTTGGAGAAACCCAATGTAGGAAAGACTACAGCAAAATAATCCGCTAAAAAATCAATTTGTACAAGATCAAGGGCCTCTAAGAATACCTCTCTTCTACCGTTCACACACTTGCATCTAATTTAGTGGACTCCAATGCGGCTACATGTAATCACACAATCCTTAGAAAACATGGCAATAGATGTCTTTCATTTAATTTGAATAACCCAAAGACTAGCATGACTGAAAAAAGGAAAAATTACCTCTATTAAGATAGAATTCCCCTCCAAAAAGGAAGAATATCAATTTGTACAAGATCAAGGGCCTCTAAGAACACCTCTCTTCTAGCATTCTCATGCTTGTACCTAATTGATTGAACTCTAATGTGGCTAGATGCAATTGCAGAATCCTTAGAAAATATAGCAATGGACCTCTTACCTTTAATTGCCAATAACCTTAAGGCTAGCATGACTGAAATGCAACTCTCTCATGACAATTCTATCTCTACAATCCCTGGCTTCCCAAGAAGGAAGAATTTCCTCTTTAAAGATAGAATCCTTCTCCAAAATGGAAGAATTAACCAGTACATATCCCTATGGATGTATTTATACTAAAAGATGAATATATTGGTCAAATTAGAGGAAAGGTAACATCTTCCAATGCAGAGAAGGAGAACCATTTCAAGTCCTCGGATGACCTTTGAATTATGTTCCTTTGTTCTACATGAGACACATTTGTCCATAGTGGACCTGTCAATTATGCTTTGTTTGCATCATGATGAGTTCTCATAGGGTTGAACACATTGCGCTAGTTCAACTGTGGCTGAAACTGTCACCTACAGATATTTCTTCCACTTCTTCACTTCTTTTCTATTCAATTTTGACTAAAAATTCCTTTTAAGCAGCATTGAACTCCAAACCACCTCACCATGGGTACTTATCTGATAATTTTTTTATCACACCTCGGTAAGAAGGATTTTGGTCCCACAAAAGCTTACCAAACTGGAAATCCAAAAAAAACCAAAACTCATCTTTTTGAAAGTGAGTTGACAACTTTTCTACTCCCTTGGGGTATTCAAATTGTATTTGCAGCAATCATCACTCAAAGCATACATCTATTTAATACATATAGGTCTAAAATCCACCTCAACAACATACATGTTTGTTCCCTAAATAATGGCCATTATAAATAAGAACAACAAGCATCCTTCCACCTACACTTAGTGAGCACTTAAAGAGACTCGTGATGCTAAAAAGTTGAAAATTAGAATAAATGTGTCATATTGTGAGCCCAAAATGCACCTACTTAAGTTGTTAGTCCACAACAAGCAAAATATTGATGTAAAAATGAAAAATGGCCAACTATCAATGCTATGGCACACTATCAGACCTCTCTAATGCAGAAAATCAGACTTTTGAGCTGACAAATTTGCAATCGTAAACTGCTGTCTCACTAGGATGGGTTAAACCTGCCTGAATCTCTCTGTCAAATTCAAACCCAACTGACATGTGTAACAAATTTGAATGCAGCCAAAAACATTGCACTGGTTCAACTGTGGCCAAAATTATCACCTAAAAACATTTCTTCTACTTCTTCACCTCTTTTATGTCTAACTCTGCCACAAAACTCCTTACATCATTGACCAATCTCTCAACCACCTGACAATGAGTATTTATCCAATAATGTATGGATCACTTAATTTCCAATTTCTTTTGACCCTGATCTCTAATTGTACAAATAAACTATCTTTTACAAATGGCCTAGAGAAGTAAACAAATGACCAAAAGAGTATTGGACTTCTCGAAACTTGAGCCATATGGAAGAATTCACTAAATGGTACTAATGGCCTCAAAGAGGACACATATGGCCAGTAATATTAGCTGGGTTGTGCTGCAATCTAAATTCAGTAACACAAATCTGTAATGTCCCCTTTTCCTAGGCAGTGGTAAGTCGTGGTGGTTAGCCTATCAGTTAGGTTCCCATAGGCTAACACAATGGATAGAGAGCTCTTTCGGGGGTCTTGTGACCTTTTAGGAAGTCTGCATGGTGTTTCAGGAGCTTGGAACCAGTCTCCTATTTTTTAGGAAGGGACTAACAGTTCACCTGCGACCACCCGGAGCTTGTGGAGCCTAGCAGGGGTCCTTATGAGACATTTCAGATGACCGGAGACAGTTTCTTACTTTTTAGGGGATCAAAGACAGTTTCCTACTTTTTAGGAGGAGACTGGCAGTTGGCCTGCCTTGTTCAAACATCACCTCGGGATCAATTGTAGCATCAGTTTCTAGTTGGAGTGACCGAGTGATGGTCTCAGCATGAAAGATGAAATATTAAAGTGTTAACTTTAATATTTTAATTTAATAAAATAAAGTGATTAATTCTTAAGTCACTTTATAATATTTTAATAAAGTGATTATTTAAAGGGTTAAATGAAAATTAATAAAGTGATCTATTTAATGATGCTTTATTAATTTATTATATTAAAAGGGAGACATAAGGACTTTATAAGGGTTTTGTTTGTTGTACCCAAACCAATTTTTTTGCTTCATTAAGGCATTTTGATTAAAATGGTCTAAATCTTGTAAAAATGTCGTCAAAACTCAATTTTTGGGCAATCCAAGAATGGGCTTTTTGTGGGTTTAATGTCTATAAGATACTAGCAAAATTTGAAAATTTTGAAAATTAGGGTTTCCGGACCCCTATTTTTAGGCAAAAAACCCTAAAAATTGAAACTTGTCGGAATTGGCTGAAAATTATTTTGATTGGCTTATTTCACATCACGATCACAGTGGTGAAGTCAGTTTCAGTTAAAAGTTAGTTTAAACCTGGTGGGTAGTTTTCACTTTTTCAAAAGAAAAGTTAGGACCTCCGAAGTCATCAATGGCAGTTGGCCAATACCAGGTGTTGAAATCTAAGCTTGAAACTCATCGTAGAAGATTCTATGGTGAAAGATGCTGAAAAAGATGCTTCATGACGGAGGGGGTTATCTAATGATGACAAGGATGTCACACTTCCTCAATACTTTCAGGATCAAGTCAACTCGCAACCTCTTCCAGCAGTTGATTAGTACGCCAAAGAGTGCACATTTGTAAAGGAAAGAACAAGTAAAGTTGTTAGAAATAGCATACTTTACTTGGACAACAAAAGGATGAGAAAGGCAACCATGCCAAACACGGAACCGCCACCGGAGGTCACTTCACTGCCTTCTACATCGAAGTCAAAGCCTAGACAGAAGACAAGGAGTAACCCTCCTAAAGAAAACAGGTCATCAGGAAATGCAAAGGGAAAAGCAATAGTTGCTGATTTGGACCAGCAAGAACACCATATGGAGATAACCCCAGATGCAGTACAGACCATGCCAGAAGCAGAGGTAGAACCTCCCATGCCATCACCGACTCCACTGCAATCTTCAGTTCACATTGATTTAGACTCACTACCACGTAGCAGTGCCTCTACACATACCCGCTCATCAAAAGTTCTTAGGACAAGCACCGCTCCTTCCAGTGAGATTAGTCGAGACTCGTCTTGGCTTGAGAATCCGTTGGGTAGGAAGAGGAGACAGCCATCCTATTAGCTAGACTTCTCTGATTTTGATCATGTCTATCAAGACGCACCAGATAAGAAAATCAAGAAGCAAATTAATGTTGAAAGGAACGTTGATAAAGAGATCATCATTGAGACCGCTGTGCCACCAAAGGATAAAAGCTTGAATGAGGTAGAAGTTGATGACTTCACCTTAATAAAGGTCAACCTTGGCAAAAGCACACGCCAAGTAGAGGTGGATCTCCTTGGAGTTGCAACAGAAAGCATAAGGGAGAGAGTAATAAAAGACGGTGAAGATAAAGCAGCCCTCAAGGCTGAGAACCAGCAGCTTCGCCAGTACATCTCCAACCTTATGCACAGCATTGAGAATGTCATTGCCTTGCTCCCACAAATGTTAGAGTTGCCAATAGAACACAATGAGCTAAGTCAGATGGTTGTATATGGGAAGCGCTTGAAGGACTGGGAAGAGGAGTTCGTCACACGGGGTCGCTTCATACTTTTAGAATTGTAGCAATTGAGGTACAACGATCACGAACTTCATCTACAGATTCAAGAGTCAGAGCAAGACTTGGCGATAGACAAGCCACGGAATGAGATCATGATCTCTCACCTAAGGACAGCATATGACTCAATCACTAAAGAAGAAGATAAGGAAGCAATCTTTGATTGGAGAGAGCAATTAGTCTTCAAGGTAAAGGTACATGAAACAATTTCTTTAGAGTTGGCTGAAAGTAGAGAGAAGGTGACAAATGCTATCAAGTTCGTGAGAACTTTCATGTCACAAGTTCCTCCCCAGTATCAACGTGAGGATGGTGAATATCTTGAGCTCGCTGATGTACAGTCAGAGATGCAGACGCTCATTCATGGTATTTTCAGTGGTGATACAACTAGTTGTAAGTTGGATCAACTTAAAGTCATGTCAGCATTATTTGATGAGGCGGACAAGAATAGAAGAGAACTGCAAAGTCAAATCACTAACAGTGTAGAAATGCTGCGGAGACACATAGTACTTTAGAGGAGTATTAGTGCTCTAGATGGAGATGCTATCAACAACCTCGTGGAGGGGTTAATTGCCCGAGATCACGGCCAGTGAACTACAAATCAGGACGTCCCACCTTTTCAGGATAGACATTAGACACAGGAGTTAAACTTGACACCTCTTTCCAAGTTAACTCTTTGTCCCACATGTCATGGCATGTCTATCTTGGAATCATCTATGTACAATTGGAGTTCTCATTTAGTTTTCAGTTTCAGTTGACTGATATTAGTTGTCAATTAACTTGCATATCAATAAGGACTTGCGTGTGCAACGTCCATTTAGTTTAGTTTTATTTTAGTTAGCTGATGGTAGTTTTCCAGTTACTGTATAGTTGCATACATTTAGGTTTAGCAATAAACTCTTGCAAGCTTGCAAGACTGAGTGTAAACTCAAGGAGATTTTAGGGTTCCCTACTCCTTTGAGGTCTATAAATAAGCGCATTCTTGCTCATTTGTAATTAACTTTTGTGCGTGATAGCTTACATGTTGAGCCCAATTTGCCTGTAGTATTGTTATTCAGTATCTATTCAAGAACTTTTATTGTGATAATAAATTGTTGAGCTGCCTTGCCGTGCAATATTGTTATACTATACTTGTTCACTTTGTTAATATAATGTTGGTTTGATCGTTTATTTGTGTGATAGGTCCTTCCTACAATTTGCTGTCCTGGGTTATATTTGTTTCTAATAAGCTTGTTTCATATCTACACCTCGGATAGGAGTCCCTCCTCCTTGGGAATTTAGAAATAAAGTTTATTGTATGATGTTGTGATTAATAATCTTTGTTTCATATCTACACCTCGGATAGGAGTCCCTCCTCCATGGGAATTTAGAGATAGAGATTGTCGTTTGTTGTTGTTTCCAATAACCTTTCTTTCAGCCTACGCCTCGGATAGGTGTCCCGCCTCCTTGGAAATCCTAACTTAAAGATTATCATATATCAATTCCCTACTCCTAAGTCCTCATGCTTTGTTTCTCTTGAGGAAATAGGATAGATTAAGCATTAAGTTAGTTGTGGTTAAGATCTGCAAAACTAGAGAAAAACCTTAGCTGCAATGTATTGGTTTTCTTAACCTTGTGCCTCTTCCAACTGAGTCAAAAAGATAGGATTTAGAATAATTTACTTTTTCACACATATCAGCAAAAGAGGGAGCTTCCCCTCCTAATTTGAAGAGCAGTCATTACGCACTGTGCATAGCTGTATGTTGCCAATCCACACTTCAAAGGTGCGAATTGTAATGCCAACATTGTTGAAGACTGGAGAATCTGAAAATCTCAAGCTTTTTAAGGACGTCACCCCTCAAGAAGATTAGTTTGCAGACAATTCCATTTCAGGGATTGTGCTTGTACTTCATTGAATCTACAAGAGTTTCATATTCGAGGGTTTAGAGGATTATCAGAATATTGTAAGATATATTGATCATTACTTTGGTTTAGAGGTCTTCACAAGAAATTGAAGGGTTGCACATTATACAGGCTGCCATACTTATATCTTCTAAGCTGGAGGCAAATCGTAGGGTTTGTGGTTAATGGCATGAGTGTTCATGGTAAAATCTGCTAACTGTGTAAGTCGACCTGAGACAAAACGTGAGACTATTTACCCTAGTGCAGCTTTATTTCATCTTGCAAGGATCTGCAAGGATCTGCTGCAACTGTACATGATAATCTGGAAGTATATGCTGCTCATCTGGAAGCCGAATGAGGGTTGCAGGACGTTTCTGGACTTATTCGCTGCTATCTTTCAAAGAATAAAGACTGATCTTGACTGTTAGCAGCCATTACTTAGTCTAGCCGCATATCCCAGGTTGGAGATTCTAGTTTGTAATGTCTTTTAATGATATGCATTTGATCTGAACTATTATAAATGCATCAGCAGACTGCTGTAGTGAGTTCTGTGCATGTATTTGACACTGAAAGTTATTCCAGAGCTGCTGTTGAGTCCATTTGACAGTCTACTTTTTGCTGCTATCATTTCTGAGAGTTACCAGGACTGGTCTGTGCATTTTCCCAGGTCTGATATGTATTTACAGTCATGAATTAATGAGTAATACCTACAAGTTAGATTGCTGTAGCAGATTTTTGAGCATCTATTTGTAACTACCCTGTCATTGCAATACAAATCTATGCATAAATGCTTCTTATCTGCTCCATAGATTGGCTCAGTATTAATTTGCACAAGTTTGGAAACTACATCTGCTCATACATTATTACATATAGTTATGTGAATCTCAGAAATTGGTTATCAGATTTACATGTACTTTCATCTTGAAGTTTATGTCAATTTATGTTATGCAAACTGTTTGATAAAATGCCATATATGTAAAACTGAAAAATCAAGAAAAAAACACCATAGAGATTGTCCATCTGGGGTGGGACACTACAAAATCTTACATAGTCTATGACTGAATTATATTGTTCCAAGTGCAGATTTTAGTACTATGCCCATACACATACATTCATAGAGTTATCTACATTGCAACAATTCGTGAAGGAAAAGAAGAGCTGAACATGAGCATCAAAAAGAAGTGAATAACAGCATGTGCAAACAAAACAAGAAAGCATTAACCATAGAGAAGTCCAGTGTGGGAAAATCCTAGTAAGTGAGATTGTGCTTGAAACCCACTACACCAAATTTCAAGGCTAGAAGCACAAAAGACCATTGATACAAACACTAACCTATCCTCCTTGTTCTGCCTATTGTCTTTGTTCTCTGCTATCACACCTCCTATTGTCTACACATAATCAAATCCCAGATGACTGTTCAGCTGTCCTTGAAGCTTCTCACTTGACCAAACATGCTAGAAAACCACGAAAAAGCTTCCAAGCTGTGAACCAACTCAACAGCTAGAACTCATTAACGATGTTATAATGATGAGTTTGGCAATTGATCTCTTTTTGTCTTATTCAGGATGGGTTATGTTATGAACGAACTCATTAATGATTTTATGGTAATGAGTTCAGTCATGACCATACTTGTCTTTGTGCATTTTTGTTTCAGGGATGGGTCTCATCATGACCAAATCCATATATGTATGAGGACAAGTTCAATTCAGCACAATCCCATCTTTATGACCTATCATTAAAAAAAAAAAAAAAAATGCAGAAGCCTTTTAGTAATGTCCCCTTTTGGCGCTTAGCCAATTCGTGCACATTTAGCCAGTTTCCAAGTCTTCCGGATGCTAACTAGTTAGTTAGGGAGAACTGAAATATTCCGAGCCAAATTTTTTTACTTTTTCAAATTGCAGATTACAAACCAATGCACCCGTTAAGGTTAGCAGCTAAACCAAAACGTGCTGAAGCAACTCTAACCAGAATGTACACCAGGATCCCGATGTGGGCAAGGTGTGAGCATTGGTCAGAGGATCTAAATCAAAATGCTTATGCAAGAACTCTAACCAAGAATGGCGCCGATGATGGCGAGCATATGGTCAGAGGATCCCTGAATCTAATGTACTGAAAGCACACTCGACACCAAGTATGTGCTACTCACTCCAATACGGAAATGAGGCGACCATATGGCGGAGATAACAGAAATTACAATGCTTGAAAGAAATAACTATAATGCTGAAAGTACTCGACACCCAGAATGTGCTTTCTAACCCAGAGTGGGTAAGGAGCTACCATAGGGCGGAGATAAAGAAATACAATTGCAATTACAAAATGTAAATATGAGCATTACAAAACATGATTAAGCAAGATGAAAGAACTGCTGTCAGTACTACTGTCAGCTTACAAAATGATAGAGAATTCGCTTGCCAAGAGCATAGGAATTTGAAAGATTAGCATTACATCATATAAGAACTCTCCGTGGCTTGATTAGAGATGCCAGTTCAATAAATCTCTCAATGATCAAATAATAATTCTGTTTTTCCACAAATCTGCACTTTTAAATTAAAAACCAGCAACCTAGGAATTCACTCATATGCTCATATCTCTCTCATTTCTCACCCAAATGATCTCAAATCTAATGCAATAGACCCTCAAAATGATGGCGCCTAACTTAGTAATAAGAAATGGCATCTAAAAATGGTTATTAATTAATGACACGGATCCCGAGGCACTCCAGAAAGTGCGCCCTACAAGGAATGACGGATTTGCTTTATAAAATCATACGCTTCATATTAAAATCTGCAAATATTCATGAAGGGTCGCTTCCAACAGAGAAAACCAATGAGACAATACCCAGAACGACTCTTTGTGTATTTTATGACTTATGATTAAAAACATCAATCTGCTACAATGAATGTGCAACTCCAGAAAACCACTAATATGCATAAAACTGATTTACATATCCTCACAAAGACTAAAAATGCAGAAATCTCACAATAAAACATTCAAACTACACTATCTCACCACTAGTCGCTATCTTTCAAGCGAGAAGCAATGCCCAAGCTAGGAGGCCTTCATTCCTCGAAGCAATCCCAAAGCCAATCCGGCAGCATAACATTCCTGTAGATAAAAGATGCCCAAATGATGATCAAAGTCTTCCTTTTATAATTTCTCGTTGACTTCTCGAAACCCTAAACTCCTCTTCAAGTCAAAAACCCTAATCTCTTGCAAAGATGGCGTCCATTTCCTTCAAGCTCAATATTGACTTTTTAAATAAAATCAATACTTTAATAAATGCGTCCACTTTATAGCTTGATTTGACTTTGGGTAAAATATAAAATATAAAATAATCTTTAATGAAGGCGCCACCCTCAAAAAGACCACTTTTCAAAACAACATAAAGTCAATAGACTAGGCCAAGGGGTCAACGTTAAAATATAACATTAAAACGTGACTTTTAATTAAATAGCTCAACTTATCTCTCCAATTGTGCCCCGAAGCCATAAATGAGCAAGCCAACTGATCAAACTGAAGTAGGAAGTCAACCATGCTGAACCCAACTGTAAAACTGCCAAAAATAGAATTTACTAAAAATAGTAAATTCCAGAAAATGCTCAGAATGCCGAAATGAACATACCACTGCGAAGCTCTCTGAAAACCCAGAAAGAATCCGCCATTGAATCCACCAACTCCGAGCAAAGACATCCTTAAAAATAGGAAACCCTAATTTTACCCTTCGAGTAGCCTACGGGTCTCCGGAATAGGCCAACGGTCACTGGAAAGATCATGCTCGAGAAGGGGACATTACAAGAACTCCAACATTCTTGGAGAAGCATTTGATTAGTCTTGCAAAGCAATTGTTCTTGGGTTTGAGTTTAGTTGGTTAGTTGGAGCCTTCTAATACTTTCAAAATCGATTTCCAACCTTTTGGGTGCTCTCCAAACTTCTTGGAGGAGCAAGCTATTTTTAAAAAGCCACCCAGTTGCCTCTAGTCATTGTTCCTAGTCTTCAATATCACTTTGGTATGATCAAAATTGCAAAATTATATCATTTGGGTGCCTTCTGCAACTTGGATATATTATTGAGTTATTTAATTAATATTTCACTTAAGTTGTCCAATGTTGGAAATATCAAAAGGGACAACTAAGTGTAATAGCTCATTTTAAAGGTGTTGAACAATTATTTCTAATGGATGCCTTGGAAAAGAAACTTTATTCATGAGAAATCATTATTATTCCTCAAAAAGGTGAAAAGTGCTCCATAAAGTTAATTATTTATTTTATAGGAGTTTTGGAGCAAATAAGGAGAAAAGTAATATTTTATTGCTTCAAAAAGTTATAAAAGGAGGTTGAAGGCTCATTGTTGGGGTTGAAGAATTTGATTTTGCTTCTACATTTTGGAGAGAATTCCCGTTCTTCTCAAAAACCCTTAAGGACGAAAACCCTCTTGAGTTTTGCTGGTTTCGGTGGTGAGAGATCCTCCCTAGCTGGTTTATGGTGATTTCACTTCAGAAATCACATTGGTGCTTCAAAGGAGTTTGTTTTTTTCTGCAAAGAATTTGAGGTCTGCTGATACATTTTGTGTTGAAGTTTTGGTTTGACTAATGTGTTGAGATTTTGCAGAGTTTGAAGTGTTGACTTACCTTGCTAAAATGGCCGTACCATTTCATGGAGGGTGTGCCAATGCTGGAATATGGCATGTGTGTGAGTTTCTGAGTTAGTTTGCAGTTTGTTCTAGAGTGATTCTTGGTTGTATGGAGGCGCTTGATTATGGAGATTCATTTGAGATGATTTGCTGTTGATCAAATTATGTTGGGGGAGTTTGAGGTTTGTGGCACTAGGGTTTGATGGTGTTTCAGACCTTCTCTTCGCTGTTTTGAATTTCAGACCTGCATATGACTGAGATTTCAAGGTGAACAATGAGTTTTTAGTGAGTTTCAGGGTTCCTACATCAACTACAGTGTTTGAGCAGTGATGGGAATGATTCATTGTGTTATTTGAGTGATTTCTACATGATATTAAATATTATTTCAGACTCATATTGGCTGTTATTTTATATCAGACATGGGTATAAGTGTTTGATGGTGATTTTTAGTGTTACTTCAGTGAATTTCATGGCTTCTCCATCATCTACTACAACTGTCCTTCACTTGGGTATGATTTCCTTTTTATTTCATATGATTCACAGTGATATTACTTCATGAAATGTATTGCAACGGTATTTCAAATTGAAAATCAGAAATATAAGCTTATATTGCAGCTCTTGTTAATCATTGTAATCAGTTATTCTTAGTTGCAACAATATATGTTTGTAATAGCTAGATGGTTGTACCACCGATTGCTTTCGTGCATGCATTTCTCCATAATGTAATATTGGACAGTTTACTGCCGGTTTACCACCAATACATTAGCTTTTCATAACTGGCTAAACCTAGTATTATCGACCATTTTGGTTTGAATCAAAGCTTGACTCATGCCTGTAACTTGCATGTTCATTTTGTTTATCATGCACTCCATTGAAGAAGCATAGAAGTGGTCAGCTCAGCCGCCTGGTGCATGTTTGTGTTGCACATTACACACTCCGCTGGATAAGCGTGGAATGTGGTCATCGTGGACACCTGGTGTGTATGTACTCATTTGCATGGCATTCATTACAGTAACAGATTGAGTAGAAGTGTGATCCTAAGCACCGTACGCTCTCACCTTGCCCATCTTGGGATCTGGGAGATCAGAAGGTGTATCAGAGACTGCCTGTTGCTTGGTTTTCAGTTGAGATTATATGGGAAAAAGTAAGGGTGGTCATTACACTTTTCCTTAACACTCCTTCCCAAGTCCTTTACAACCCTTTTCCACCTATTCCAGGCACCTATACAATAAATCACTTGGTCATTTACATGCTTTAAAGGAAATATTTACATGAAGAGTATGTCTTCTAAGGGGCATTCAAAGCTCTTAGAGCTCTTATGTCAGCAGAGATGGATTATACCTAGAAGTTGGTCCATTTTGAACAACAGATGGCCTTGAGGATCACATATGACCTTCATCATACTTGTATAACCTCATTA
Organism: Sequoia sempervirens; assembly: GCA_007258455.2. Classification (NCBI taxonomy): domain Eukaryota; kingdom Viridiplantae; phylum Streptophyta; class Pinopsida; order Cupressales; family Cupressaceae; genus Sequoia; species Sequoia sempervirens. The sequence goes on along the minus strand of VDFB02281492.1, from coordinate 767,870,613 downwards.
AAAATGCATGAATGGCCTGGAGTTTGTGTAGACAACTAACCGAGGTGGTACGCATTACAAACAGCCAACATCAAATGGCCTAGGAACTTGCACCAGACCACTGACGCCAGACAACATGCAAGGTGAAGCTGGATCACAGTTGTATAACAGCCTGTTCATCTGGAAACTAATTTAATTTCTTTGGAACTGTCAAATTGAAATTGATCTACAATTACTCTAGGTCACCTCTATTGGCAGGCAAATCTTTGCACTGCAGTATTATATCCTAAGATACTTCTTTGCTAAAGTGCGACCAGACCAGATCTCCAACTCAGGAGTGATGTGCTTCTCCATGTTGGTCATGCCTACCCTGATACTTTTGTTGAGACTCCAGGACCTGGTCCTGCACTTGATGTATCTGCTTGATTCTCTCTACAATATCTACATCTTGTTTCTTTATTGACCTCTCAACTCTCTGCATCTTTCCCAAATCCTGCTACCCAAAAATCACATCAAATAATATTTGTGGTACCAAACTAAGAAAAATATGTATATATGGTAAACTCTCATTCCATGTTATGGGATTCTTCTTATTTATCTCCTTAACAAATGTGAAAGGGTCTATTAATAAATGAAAAAAAGGATCTAATTAACTGCTGAAGTTGGACCATTTGTTTGTGGGTGGAATGTTGTTGACCTCTACAACCTAGGATCCATCATGTTCTACAACATGATCCATAAACTGCTCAACAATTAAGTATTTCAAGTTAACACTATAGTCTTCAGCAAACCAAAGTGGGTCCAAATGGTGAAAATATCTGTGTTGCTTATTAGCTAGAAATGGTCTTCATGCAGGGAATTAAAATATCCATCTTACTGAAAGAATCTGTTGTGACAAACAGTTATAATTAATGCATTCTTTTTTGGTAAACCATCCAAATATTCCATGGATATTCTCTCCCACAGTCAGCAGGGTATTGGTAATGGGGCATACTATCATAGCTTCCAGTTACTTGATTTACTCGTACCACAAAGCACACATCCTTGTACAAATATGGTTACACCAGCAAAGCAACTTGGGCCAATAACCATATCTGTGCAAAACACATTTTTGCCAACTCCACAACAACCAACTACCATAGAGATGAGCTTCTCTCATAAGTCGGATTCTGCTATCTCTCATGGTATGTGTAACATGTCCCTTTCATACAACAGCCCATCTTTCAGATAATATTTCACCTCTCTTTCAAGGTTCCAGACACAAAATACTGTTCATGAGACCACATTGCCTACCATTTTGCAATTTCATATAGTCTCTGAAACCCTAGATTTCCTGCATACTTTTTCTTGAACTCTGCATTCCTGAATGGAACAAGCTACAATAATGACACTCACTAAAACTACCTCATGAGACCGCATTGCCTAGCACTTTTTGCAATTTCACATACAGTCCCTGAATCCCTGGATCCCCTGCATACTTGTCCTTGAACTCTACATTCCTGAATGGAATAAGGCATAAGCTACATTAATGATACTCACTAAAACTGCCTTCCTTAGCTGTGGCTTGATGTTCCTACAATTTTGGTGGTTGTTCCTTCTTAATCAATAGATTAAATTGTTGTAGAAAACCAACACTTAAAATATGAAGACAGTTGTATCTTGCTTTGTGTTTGTAAATATTTGAAATGATGGTGATTTGTATGGATTGCAACCTCTTAACTTTGTAGATTATGCTTCAAATTTATTCATGATTTACAGTAATGGATACAATTATGTCTATATGGGATAGTTGAATACTGTTCCCAAGAACAGCTCTTCGTGATAGCAAACCAGCCTTCCTAACTTCATTAATATTGTTCATGCATATTTTGATACATCTCTTTCAATTTTAGAGGGAGTTAGAAATTGAACTTGTAAAAATTGGAACACTGCAAAATCTTCTTCAATTCCTCAAATTAATTCTCCTGAATTTTGTCCCAGACAAAAGACTTAACATTCGATGCCAAATTTTGTAGAGTTGCCGCTATTTGGAGCAATAAACTATGATTTTTTGGAAGTGCTGAATGATCCCCAAAATGCTCCTTACGCCAAAGACATCAATGAACATTAAGCACTTCAATACAGCTTCCATCTTGGCTGGATCAATTTCAGCTATTCCCTGCCAACCAAAAATCCAAGATATGCAAGAGATTGTTGTGTAAGCTCACATTTCATTATATTCAATGGTGATTTGTTTTTTTAAGCTGTCAAATACCTGATACAGATGTTCAACATGTTCTTCCATGCATTGTTCAAAATGAATTTATCATCCAAGTAGACAACCCCAAAGGAATCAAAAAGAGAGCAGAACATTCATTTAACAACCTCATGATGGTCATCGGTACATTGCACAACCCAAACTGAAGTAATAACCATACATAAATGCCCTTCTTAGTCTTGAAGCCAGTCTTCCAAATGCTGCCTTCTTCCATCTGAACTTGATGATACATGGATTTTAAATTCAATATGGTGAAGCATGTTGCATTTTGCAATTTATCAAGCAGATTATCAATCCTTGGAAGAGGGTGCTTACGCTTGATGGTAATTTAAAATTTTATTCAGGGCATTGCAATCACTACACATCCTGCATGTGCCATCCTTTTGGGAACCAGCATTGGTGATCCACGAGGCAAAGAATGTGACCTTATCACTCATTAATCCAACAGGCCTGCACTTGCTTCTTGGAGTTTTCAAATTCCAAAAATGACTTGCCTGCGTAATTATATGTTGAGCAATGAATAGTCAGCAACAAGTAACAACTTTATATCATGTTCCACTTATCACTTTGGAGGCAGACATTCCAATTCTTGGAATGCCTTTATCAATCCATTTATCGGTTCACTCAATTATTTTCCTCTTCTCCTTGATGCTACTTGCACTGAAGTCTTTGCTTCTATGCTTGTTTCCTTTGGGAAACATGTGAAAGTGAAAGCAAATGCCCAGGATCTCAACCCAAAACTGTCGCTTTCTCTATCACTGGTGCTGGTTTGTCGGAATTGACAAGATCAACAGGTAAAACCCTCTTCTTAGCAGTCGAGTGCCCTACCATAGACCATTAGCTTTTGAAAAGTCTGGATTCAGTTTAAGAAAAGAGAAACTTCACTGTTTCATCTCAGCTTTCACTTTGCAAGCTCTCGACTATTCTCAGAATTAGTTCTGTTGGTTCAGATTCAATATTTATATTAGCAAGTAGTGTGGTAATTCCTGTCAAGAGTGGATATCAGGCATTCAACTTCAGATTTTTCAGCCAGATTTCAAACTTACAAGTTCTGGATGCGAAATTTTCAACTGTAATAATAGGCTCCTGTCAAAAACATTATAGTGGTGTTGCAGCCACTTTCTTCACCTTGTGGAAGGAGTCCTAAAACTCACATATTTCTCAAAGACGTAGGAGAGGCGATTGACCCTCATTAATCATTACACAGGCTTACTGAAAGTTATTACAAAAGATCTACAGTAAAGGCCATCAGCAGAAATGGAAATTGTCCAGTCCAAGAAATCATCGGTGTAGATAAGGGTATTAATGACAGTCTTTATAAATATGAGGCTAATAACAAAGATGAGACTGAAGTTTATAAAACCATTGTGACAAACATCCTCTTACCATTGTTGACATCAATAAACACTTGGGGAGAGAGATTCCTGCATTGATAGGGGAAAAGGTTGTGAGCAACCAATGAGCATTATTAGATCTTGTTGATCCCTTCACAGTCATTAATGATGGCACCAGTGCCTTCACCATTTCTTGTCCAGACACTGATACTTGATGGTCTCCATCATTCCTCAGAGTTTGCTCTTTGGTGGTCCTTGTAACCTCTTCTTGGCTATATGTACTAGTTTATTAACCACTTATATTGGTGGTCCCTTGTTAGTTGTTTTGTATATCTTTGCTTTTGTTATTCCCCTTTGTGGGGCCCTTCTAGGTTTCTCTTCCTAGAACTTTCTATTGTAAACTGCTGTTTTCTTGAGTCCCATTTACATACTTCTGGTCATCTGTGGACATTAATATAATTTATTTCTTTCTGTCTTTCTCAGTATATGCCAACTCTGCCCTATTCTAGTACCGTATTTGAATAAAGAATAGGTGGAAAATGCAGTTATTCGGTTTCACTTGGAAATCATGGCTCCATCTTTGACAGATATTCCAACCAAATTTGCAATTATTTTGTAAGTTGACCTGCAAATCACAAAAGGGTTGCTAGAAGTTGCCTTACCTTCTAATGTGGAACAAGTTGGAGCTCTGCATTCAACTACATGCATATAACTTGTTGAAGCACATTACAGTTTACAGCTATTAGTTACAAGTTTGGAAAGCAACCTTCCATCAATTTAAGAAACGTCATTTGAAGTTCTTCTAGGATTGTGAAACCTTCAGTATTTACTTTTTGGTAATACAAAGCACATTATAGCTTATAGTCTCTTAGTTACAAGTTTGGCAAGCAACCTTCTGCAAATTCAAGAGAAGTCACTTGAAGTTCTTATGAGATTGCGCCAGCTTCAGTTTCTACTTATTGGGGATATGACTAAGAAAACACTGGAATCCATTATTATAGCGAGTGATAATATGGTAAATATTAAATACTTTTCCTAGAAACTTAAATTTAGATAAATTATTGTTCTCATCTATGTAAATAAGCTACACAGACATACAATATTTGAAGTTCCCAAATACCCATTTGATTATTGTCTTTGGCCATGTGCCAAGGGAAGCACTATGTATGAAGAGAGATTAGTTCAAGATGTTGAAAAGGCCTTGAAATTCTACAGCGCCCAGCTCATACGATTACTTTGCGAGCAAGGCAATTCAAGAAAAGGTCATTGTTATGATCTTGATTCATATTTGAGTGTAAACTAAATATATTATTTATTTGTTTTAGCAAAAGGTTAATTTAAATAAGAGGGGCATAGGATATGGACAATTATGTGTCATGGCAATTCGTAGGAGTTATCAAAGGTAAATGAGAATCATAAAACATCTAGGTGCCATGAGCAAAGCAATAAATTACAAAGCGTCTTAGGTATCATATTGAGTTAAAAAGCATCTTGAGTGTTAGAGGGAGTTACAAACAATCTATGGGGGAGTTACAAACATCTACCATCCACGTGAAAAGGTAAAAGTTATAAAAAGAATTTTAGCCTTAGAGGAACACGTTTCTCGAAATGTGGGTAAATTGGACAGTCAGTGGAAAACTGTCTGTGGCAAAGTGCAGTGCCCAACTGCTCTTGGATTGGTCCTGAGTTGGCATTCATACCTTCTCAATAAAGTTTCATATCATCTTATGTGATGTTCTCTATTGTTTTAATGATAGTGAATGTCTATTTTATGGTTCCAATTATTCCCATATTATTCCATCTTGTCAAAATAATTTAGATTCGTTTATAAAATCTTGGTATTTAAGTTAAGGAATGATAAATTCCACTTCCATTTCAGCCTTCACATTCCAAGTTCTAGCTGTTCTCAGATATATGGTTCCTATTATTTTGAATTTTAGAATTTATTTCAGAAGATATAGAGGAAATTTCCGGTCATAAGAGGATTTCAGCACTTGACTTCAATTTTTTCAGCTAAAATTCAGAATTACAGATTTTCCTGGCTATAATAGCAGTTTCCTGCTAGAAACATAACAAAAATAAGTATTGCAACCTTGAGCTCCATGGTACTGCTGCATCAGCAATAAAAGGAAAAGGTATTGCATCTGTATTAAAGGACAATGGCTTCACCCCAAGGTATTGATTTACATTGAAGGGCAATGACTCCCCCACAATGCATTGCATCAGCAATAGGAGCAAAATCACTTTGGTCCTACCGTATTGCACAAAAGATACCATAAAGTTTGTTTTATTATCTTGGACAAAGCATGGTCTCTCAGATGCTAGACTGCACAAACCGAATGCAGCAACAGTCCCACATAGCATTCTGGCCACTAGACGACATATCACATGGATCACATGGCACCATTGCATTCTTACTGAGAAACACATGAATTTTAAATGCCATTCAAATCTGAGCTTGTCTGACAAAGTTTTGGTATTTCCATGGTCTCAGACTTATGGGAGCTCACAAAATAGGCCTTCAATTTAGTATTGCCACCACTGCACAACAAACCACACATATCTCATGGTGCCATTACATTTCTCTCAAAAAAGCCATGAAAAATATTGAAAAGACAGCACTAAAATCTGAGTTGATATGACAACGTTGTTGATTTTTCAAGTTGATGAGAAGTTCCTCACAACATCCATAAGATAATATTTTCCGCTAATCCACAATATCACAATATAGTCAAATGCTACACCTTCCATGCATTCTCCCATCTATGATGCCACAGTATGGTCACTCATCCATTGGACATTCCATATGATCTCTCTTCCACAATGTGATAACATGATATCTTATCTGTTGGACCTTATTATGATTGTTTTTCATTAATGATCAACATAATGGGGTGTGTTGGAGAATACATCAACTCTAGTATTTAATGTTAATGCTAGCAATTAGCTAATACAATAGATTAGAAGCTGGAGATTAGTTCAACCCTAAAAACAAAATACAATTAGCTAATCTTGTACTACTTATTCCAACAAAGAAAATTATCCAATTCCAACCCTTTGTTTTATCTCCACTTTCCTTGCTGAAAAAATTTCACTTGATGGCTGACATCAAGGATATATTAGAACACCAAATTGCATCATCCTCTATCTTTGTGAGATGCTATTTAAGTCTACTGATCCCCACACTCGTTTGTTCCCTACAAAAACTACAGTTTACTCACCCTCCACCATCATGGCATTTGTTCTATACAAACAATCTAATTGTTTCTTGCACAATTATAAAACTTAACTTCTTTATCATCTGGAATGGATCAAATCATGACCAGAAAAACGACAATCCATAAATATGCTTTGAAATCTTCAACTGGGAATATTGACATAACTTGCCTTGAATTGTATCCTCATATGGTCCTTAAAGTTCTCACCAACTTTCATCATTTGACCCTTCGAACACACCAAGTTCAGTGATGAGTACAAGAAATGTCTATTTTTGTCACCATTTAAGCATTAAAAGGATTCTTCATTTATGTCACAGATAGAATTACTATTTATTGTAGTTATAATCCAATTTATGGATTTGTATTTTGTTGGAATAAACTAGAATAATGAAGCTGCCATAGAAGTTGTTGCTATGCAAGTCAATATTTGTCATGCCCTTTTTCCCACCCATAATCTTGCCCTATTATTTAAATAGTGTTTTCAAACACTACTATAAATTATATAATAAAAATATATAAATAAAATATAAAATGAAACAAAATAAAGTCAAATTTTCAAAATTAAAACTTTCGAGGTTAGGATGAAAACCCTACCTCTGACTTGGCAAATCCAAACAAGGTTTGTAGATTGAGCTAATCCTAGTGACTGCATTTCAATTTCAGGTTTCAGGTACTGGAGGACAATTTGAATTATAAACAGGTGCAGGTGTAGGAGTCTTCCAGCATCCATACTCGGGGAAAATTGCACCAATCTGGAAGGCACTAAAAGGAGAGATTACACAGATCACTGAACAAAGTCAAATCAAGATCACAATTATCTTTACCACCATGCCTGAGGAAATCTCACAAAGGGAAGGCGAGTGATAACCTTAGGCCTACATAATATAAAGGGCAAACTCACTGCAAAGGTCCATAAACTCCAGTGGCTCATTTCCAGAACCAATTTCAACTAAGACATCAGACACAAGCTGCCAATTAACTAGGACAGCATTGTGCTCACCCAAAGGATCATTATCATGATAGCATGGTGTCAAAACACAAGTAGGCTCATTGAGCTCTCCAAGAATGGTTAAACTCTTAACCAAGTCTGAATCACAAATGTTCTTCTCTACATATGCATAACAATCATTATTTGCTGGTCCACAAAGTATATGCACAACTTCCTCTTCCTTAACCCAGACTTGAGCCTTCAATTGGCTCTCCAAATGATGTGTTTCATGAACCCTATGATTAAAATCATTTGCACAGAATAATTTTTCTGATTTGTTTTCGAAATCAACAATTTCATGCAAATCTGATTGGTCTTCATTTTCTACCATCATAAGAGGTTCAACCATCATAGTTTCTTCCCTTGGAAGTATTAGAGATTGACGAAGAAGTGTATCTCGCTGCTGCCTCTCATGATCCATGTGACTGAATTGTTCCTTGATATTCTGTAGGTGTTGTTTTGCTTGAGCATCCAGCAACTTGGCTTCCTTAGCCCTTCTTAGCCATCCCTCACACATGTTTTGAGTCCTCACAACATCCTCTATGCTATAATGTACAAAATCAGATTGTTTGTAGTTTGTATACACAACCATTACCTCATGCTTAGCCATCAAATCTTGGGTATCAATAAGGTAAGGCTTCTTACCACTGTCATCCTCATATGATTTATATATCACCTCATGATTATGTGAAGGTAATGGACTGTTGTTCATAATCAGAAAATCAGAACTGTCGTCATACCTTTTTGTGGTGTCTTCATGGATCTCAAATTCATCTTCCTTCATTGTTGGATGTTCATCATCAAGTGCTGGTCCAAGAGATGTATCTAGCTGAAAACCAAGTGTATTACTTGTCATAACTTCTATCCCATGGCTGCAAGTTGTACCTTCATTGACCTTCAACTCTTGCCATGCTAAATGTCTTTGATCCAATTTATCGAAGTCATTTTGCTCATCACATAACAAATTGCCTTCATATGTATTAACAATATCACCTTCAAGGTCACCCAACTCACAATTTGATTCCTTGCAACTACTATGTACAAATGGTAAGACAATGCTCTGCTCAAATAATGGATCATCAAAAGAATTCATACCTTCATGTGGCTGATCAGTCACTGCTGGTTTGGAAAACTCTATAACAGCATACCCTTCAACCTTATTGTTATCATGAAATGATTCTTCTTTGTCCATATCATCATTCTGCTAAAGTGAACTTGTGAGCATGGCTTCATCTTCTTTAGGGCTTCCACATGTATGACTAGATGTCCAAAATTCTAGGCAAGTGAAGCAACGTTGTTCTCTCCTCTTCTTAGGAACACCCATAGGCTGCAAATCACAAGGAAGCAATTCTTCATTCTTTTCTTCCTTCTTTTCTTTTTTCTCAATGCTTTTGGATAACTTCTGATTTTTCTTCTTCTCGTCTCAATTTTCTAATGTAGTTATCTAGATCTCTCTTTCCTGGATTCCCATCTTCATGCATTCCCAAATAAGCATCAAAAAATTGACCCTCAAGGGATCACATGGATACGGAAGATTTGGAACTTGAAACAAAGAGTCCACATGCCCTATACTGCAAGTTGTATCTCTTATTCTATCACCTTTTTCTTGCATGCTTTCCATGATGACAAGAATATTGCAATGACACAAGAGGCAACAAATCTGAAACATCTTCATACCTTTGGCTGCAAACAAAATGCTCATCCTTATTTGCTGATAAGGAATTTGTTAAGATATCCTCAACACCTCCGTTTTTGTGACTCAACATCTCTAAATTAGGGTTAGGTAAGTTCCTCTCAAATGCATATTTGCCTACAATGCTACTTGGAAAATTGATCAATGGCTCATCCTTTGAAAGCTTGAAAGATCTTGCATGATTTGGCGTATCTTCCTTCAACATGGACTCTCTTTGCTCAACAGGTGGAACCTTTTCTGCCCTCACTTCATCAATCTTTTGCGGACACATACGATCATTGGAAACCAATAAAACATCTTCTTCTAACAAAAGATCTTGCATGGTGGGTCCATGGTGTTCTTGCTCAATTATCCACTCTATAGAAATGTCTTGTGGCTGCTCTTGATACCTTCTCCTCTTATGCACATTTTGTGTTTTCATCACATAATACTTAATGAAAGACATGTCACATCGAATGGTTGGGATTAAGGCATTATATTCAACATGATACCTTGCCATTCCGTCCTTCCTTTTGTGGTGGTATGAGATGTTCTCCCTCAAATGGGTCTGCCTCTTCTCTTTGTAAAAATTTGGCTCTAAATGTCTTCTTGGATGGGTTAATTGAAACCCTGCCATTAGCTGAGTTACTTCCTTTTGCAAAAGGCTGATTAGATATACCAGCATTTCGTTGTCAATTCATCTCCCTTAGGATGTGAGCCAACTCTGCCATAGATTCTCTCATAAAGGATTGAAATTATTTGTTTTCCCTAATAACTTCCTGCAAATTTTCTTCCGCCCTATCGATGAATCTACATTAAAGCAATTCCCATAGGCTGACAAGAACAATGCTTTGATACCACTGAAATATCCCCAATGGGATCTGCTCTAAAATTCTGATTTTTATTTCTACTCAAGCCCTAATTCTGACTTCTGATTTTTTTTATTTTTTGAAAACAAAATATCACAGCGAACATACAAGTGCCCAAACATGACAAATAAACATGCGAAATGATGCTACCAATTGATATTCATATCAAACATGAAATCCATCATGAAAAACACAAGATAGGGCATCCAAATGCCACATACAAATCTGATTTTCTGTAGGTAACTTCTACTGTTACAATACTGAATATTCTGGATTGATTTTTCAATGAATTCATGGGCTCAAACATGCCAAACATACGGCCAAATTTCTGCTCTATAAATCAGATCTAAAACGAAGATTGTACATACCACAAATATGCAAATTAGTCTTCAAACATCAAACCCTAGATGGGTGAATCCTTCCTTGGCAAGTGCTTAGGGTTTGCTGCTCCCAAAATGCAAAATCACCCTCCAAAAATGGGCGCTCAAGACTGCTCCAAAGTGGCGCTCCAAATTAGGGCAAAACCCTAATGCAATATACACACCAAATGCCACAACAATACTACTCCAAATCTGATCTGCAAATCTGATTATGCAATGATGCTCCAAACCTCCAAATGTCTCCAATGAAGTGCAATTAGAACTCCGTTATGAGTCCTCCACAAGATGAGCTAGGTTTTTGTTCAACTCACCGTATTCACAAGGGTTTTCGTCCTTGGAATAAAGCCTAACCAAAGTTGCAGCCAAAGAGAAGAATCTCCAAATGAAAATATGATATGAATCGATGTTGAAATGACCTTAAATGTTCTTATATTTATAGCCACCTTTCCCCTCCAAATCTGGTTGACCTCCTCAAGGCAAAATATTTATTTTATTTGCTTTATTTTTTCTCCTCCAATTTTGGCCAACCTCAATAAAGTATTGTAATTTTATTTTTATTTCTTCTCCAAGGGAGAGAACCTCTTTATGACCCCTAATATTACATTTTTAGGCCCTTATCTAGGTTGTCCACCTTCAAGGCCATTTTATTTAATTTATTTTGTTTTCCAAATGGCCCATAAAAATATAGGAAGTCACTTCATATCTTCAATTTTGATTAAATATAATATTTAATCAATTAGGTCATTCCCTTAACCCTTTGGCTTAGCCTACGAAAATAGGATAGGCTAACCGACCCCATTAGGTGACCACTCAGAAAATGGGGACATTACACAATCTTGGGCACCCCATCCAAGACCTTTCAACTCCCAAAGTGGACACCTAGGAAAGATGCCTTATCCATTTTTTATGTGTAACCTCCACCGAAATTAAATCTTCTTTAAAATATAACTACAACGTGCCAAAATTTAATGATTTTCTCTCATGTCCCCTACAACACATTTAAAGGAACGTGAAGACATATAAATGACATAGGATTACAAGGTTAATGTCACCTTATCCTAACAAAATTAGCTCAAAAATGCGTCAATGACCTTGTCTTTGTGCAGTAAAACCTTCAGCTTCGCATAAGAAGGGTAGAGGACAAAGCAAAGGAACTCATTGATTTGGATGACATTCATCCTTATAGCGATTGGACAAGGCAGAATGAGCAGCCCCCATTGTTTACTGAAGATGAGATTCTTGATTTTGAGAGGCAAGCATTGGAGGATGTGGGTGCAGTAGGAGATATAGAATTAGATGACATTGATTAGGCTAAGGAGGAGTCATTGCCATCTACTAGCAGGATGGAGGTCGAGCCAAAGCCACAAGCACAACCTTCTATGCCAAGCGATGAGCCACAGCAGACTCCAAGGATTAGAACCTCAACCTCTCCCCAAGTTTTCACTAGATTAGGGAAGAGGAAGATGTAAAATGTTGTATATTGTAATATGTAATTTATGAATTATGATGATTTTCAAAGGCAACCATCATAAATTCATAATAGTTGTCAGCTATCTATTCATATTGCATTAGGATTCTACATGATGATGCGATTTTGTACTCAATTTGTATTCAACAATCAAATTTAATAGAAAACACTTTTGTACTCATTTATGGACTCATTGGATACATCTTGTCATTGAATTTTGCAAAAAAAATGTGTTTCTAAAGAAATTTAAGCACTTTTTTAAGTTGCCAAGTTTTTGCTGAGTCCAAGTCTGCCAACTATGGGAGAAAGTATTTTCATATCAAATTTTGGAATACTCATAATTCTCCTAGTTTTTGTCTTAGTCTGTTTTTAATTATGGAATGAGTGCATGGAGATCTCCTTCAGATACTATAAGGACAGACTATTTGTTTGCATAAGGAGTAGAAATACACAGTTTGTTAGAATGGGAATAGAGTTTATGTTTCATTTCACTTTTACCTTTCATTACAGGCTTGCAAGATTCAAATCTCTTTTGTGGAAGATTGTATATAGCACATGCCTTGGTTGATCTTTGAATGACCTCTCAATTGACAATTTATGAAGGATCACATGCTTAATGCTGGATTGCTGCCAAATGGGTTGATTCTGTTGGGCTGAAGGAAATGTTCCTCAGTATTGATGGTTTGATCATGTGCTTTCAAACAATCCAGATAAGGAGATTGTATTTTGCGTATAATTGTGTCATATGAAGTCAAAATGGCTTAAAATTTTAACTTTAGCATGGTGACGCACACCCTGCATGCCAATGGAATTTCGATTCAAAATGCATCCATTTGACTCCAGAAAGGATTAAAACATGATCTAGCATATTTTCACCAAAACTTGGGGAAATAAGGTCCAAATGACTTGAAAAATTCAACTAGAGCATCTTTACACATATGTCTACATACATGCCAAAAATTATGTCAAAATTCAATCATTGTACAAAGGCCAAATATTACCAAGGTATTTTGCTCATGTTCTTGGGATTGGAAGATACTTTGGGAGATTAAGAATTTGAAAACCAACCGTTCCAAAAAAGGGAAGATAGCTGAGAGGAAGCACAAACAGTCATCAATGGACTGAGATGAGGAGGTTGCAACAGTTTATCATAGCTGAGAAGCTTTGTAGATAGCTTCATGACCCAAGAGTGATTCTTTTTTGCATTTCTATTGGTGAATATAGCATATCCTTTGCTAGAGTTTTCCTTTTTCCCACATTGTGTTTCTCCAATGTAAATACTTGTGTTGTCTCATGTGATTGCCTTCATTATATTGTTCATTGCATTCCATTATATTTCAGCCAATATATGTTGGATTTCAATACTGAATCAAAAATATAGGAAATCAAAGGTCAGTTTTGAAGATTTGTTCAATGAATAGCTTCAGCAAATTACAAATCAGTTTTGGGATTTTTTATTTGGTTGTTATCATTTATTTTTCAGATGTAGAGCTTGATATGAATAAGTTTAATAAAAAGATAGGTAAAGCACCCAAATTTTGCCTAATTATCTTGATTGTCCTCCAAGGTAATGTATAAAAGAATTGCAGTAATTTGTAAGCATCTGAAAGAAGAACGCTTCTGAAAATAGCTTCCAAGTCTGTTCTCAGCACTGGAAATTTGAGGAAAATTCAAAACACTATTTTCCAATGTATCAAAATTCAAGCTGATGAAAAAGAATTTCATTTCTATCATGTTTACAGATTGCTCATGCAGCTCCTGAGCATTTTCTGCAGATGTTTGAGCAGTCTTCTCCTCTTCGGTACTAACTGCTGCTAGTTTTAGTGTCCTACCTTCTGGGCACTCTCTAGCTTGCTATTGCTACCTATCTCATGTCTAAAATTTATAAGCTATTTATTACAGTGGCATATCTCTGTGATGGCAATTCACTCCACACAAAGACTCTACCTACTCTCAGTCATTTTCACTTGCAAAATAACTTTGTTTCAGTGTTCAATTATTATTGATACAGGCAAATTCTTATCCAAAATTGATGAATTTCTCCAAACCTCACTTACGGTCTGCTAAGACACTATAACAGGAATCTACTTACTTCAGGATAAGAATATAATAATATATGTAATGACGGTGTTGCCTGCCTTAGCTACAGACCCAAATGGAGACTATTTGTGACTTATCGAGGAAAAAAAGAGCTCAAAGGGAATGTATATGCATAGCATACCTTGAATACTGAAGCCCAATAATAATCATAGTAGCAATGGTATCTGCTGTTCCCAGTAGACAATAGAACATTCTTAGAATGAAAATTCAGCAGCCCCATCTGACATACCTTGGTTGATCGAAGATCAACACCTACAAAAACACATAAACTTCAGGTTAAAAATTTTCAATGGCACTAATTTAACTTCTTTTTTCAGTTATGTTCTTCCAGATAAATCGTGTGTGAGATTTACAGTTATGGGTAGCCTTTTAACGAGAGTGTCTTGTAAGCTGTAGACCATATTCTTAAGATTATAAACATGGGTTACACTCAAATTTCCTCCATAGCACACCATAGCCTGACCCTGTAAACTTGAGTTCCCGATCAGAATTATGGTCTTATTTTTCACTGGGCCACTCTAGTAAAGCGTAGAAACCAGATGCAATCATATGAAGGTAGTCTTTATTCCTAACTCTGTCAAAGAACAGTTTTTTATTGCCTTCATATTACCCTTGTAATTTATTCAAAATTTGTATCTTCAGATTTTGACTTCCTTGTAGACCTCAAAAGTAAACTAAACCTTGCCAATTCACCTATACGCAGAGGACATCGCTTTATACACATAGGCAGATGTATAGAATACCTGCCTCTCATAATGTTAAGAATGTTGCTCTGCTACTATCACATTACAATCCCTCCTTAAAGTCTTCATTCCTAACTTTCAGATTGATACGAAACACACTTAAAGAACAGAACTTTTTTCTATTCCCCAAATAATTTATTCAAATTCTGTTTGTTTAGACTTGGACATGCCACCGAGTTTTTGTTTTACACCAAACCCAAGAAAAGCAGGGCAGGAGAACATGTTTTTAATTACTTACTATTGGTGAGAATTGTGCACTGCGTAGAGACTGCCAAGGGCTTGCTAACAGAGAAATGGGCTATGAAGTATCCTCCCATTCCGCACACAAATGCTGAGAAAAAAGAGACTGACACTATGAAAATACAAGATATCCACCAGCGGGCAATGCGAAGCTTGGCTTCTCTGCCTCTGTTGCATTCCACGATGGTGTGGATGACAGGCACCGTTATCAAGATTGTCATCCATGTCGCAAGATCATCCATTCACGAACAACACCCTTCTGCTGATTTCACCCTATTCTATTCAATTGCACAAAATCAATCACCAAAGGTCAATGTTTTCTGTCAAATTGACATTAATACTCGCTTAATTTCTTACTTCGCTGTAGTGTATCAAAAGAATTCAACTACCCAGTTGAGAACCTATATGTGCTTAAGTAATTTGTGTTTAGTCGCCAGCATAGAAGACAGATATAGGATTCCGCGTACTTAATCTGCCCACCAGGGGAGAGGGGCGGGAAGTAGGGCCGGAGTTTTAATGGGGACGGAAGCAGTCCCACGTGGGCCTCACAATAGACCACCTTAATATGTAAATGTAAACCAGTTTTCATCCACAAAGTCAACAAAGGTACATGTATCACTATAACGTCAAAATTATATTATAATCGGAGAATATTTGTCCCATACACAAATAGATATTCGCAGTTTTATATGTTAGAGAATATTCAAAACACATCTGACACGACAAACATACAAGCCATGTTGTTTGTTACTGGCACCCAATTTAAAACAAAAGCCCAAAATATAAAATTAGTATAACCCAAGCTCCCCTATAATGTCACCACTTGTATTTCATCACAGCCACCTTTCTGGCACTTGGGATGCCACAAGTAGAACTACGACCCAAGAATGTCCCATCACCAAATCCAATCCAACCGAACCCCCATCCCACTTGCCCACCAACACAACACTCAGACAAGTAGCAATCATTCATATGTGTTCCATCTGTCAAATCGAACCTCTCTACTAATGGTTCCTCATGTTTTTCCCACTTGCAACCACCAAAATCTCCTATCAAGCAAACAAGGAATGCATGCCATTAATACATACAAACTCAGCAATTGAAGGCATCCAATGAAGATTTCAAATTTGAAATTAAAAGGACAGGAATTAAAGACTCCACACCAAACCAGCATTGAACATATAAGGAGATTTTTAAATTCAAAAATGCATTACTCAATCTCTTGTAATTTTCATTTAGCACGTCCCACTTTCATTATCAGTTATACAATTTGGTCCAAAAATATGAAGAAAGTCTAGAGGAACAACAACATCATCTTGACAAGTTACAGGTATTCTACTGCTACAAATTCTGACTACTTGTGAATGCAAATATTTTGTATGAGATGTCAATTTTTGTCACATTGACCTGTAACATTGTCAAAACAAAAGACAATGGTACAGGCGTAGTGAGGTAGCAAACCTCAACTAAGAAACAAAGGGAGCTTTCTTCAGTGCAGAGCCGAACAGTGAATCGTGGAGAGCAGAACATAAATATAAAAACAATTTTTTGTGCAATGAAGAAGACACGAATGCAAGTGCATGGCAGAAACCCTATAAATGATATAAATTAAAACCATATGAGTATTTCCTAGTAACAAGCAAATATATTGTATCTATTTTGATATTTGGGAATAACAAACAAATATTAAAGGGAAATTGTAGAGTTAAAGTGTGTGCATTGTCCAAGAGAAAACCCTGTAATTTTGAACCAGTGAAACCCTTACCATGATTGGTAGTAACAATGAAATGAAAAAAGCATTTCGCATACATAACTATTGTGCATGGAAGAACAAAACAATACATAAACATGCCAGAATATCTTGGAAATGAAAACCAATCATACCATTTTCATATTTTGGAATAACATGAGAATATTATAAGCAAATTGCAGAGTTAAAGTATGTGTAGTGAGGAAGACAAGAATGGAAGTGCATGGCAGAAACCCTATAAATGATAAACATTAAAACCATATGAATATTTCCTAGTAACAAGCAAATATATTGTATCCATTTCCGTATTTTGGAATAGCAAGCAAATGTAAAAAGCAAATTGTAGATTTAAAGTTTGTGTAGTGACGAACACACGAAAAACAATGCATGGTTGAAAACTAGTCAAACCCTTTCCATATTTCGTCGAACAAGTCTAATAGTAATGAAAAACCATTTTAAACCAGTCAAACCCATTTCATATTTCGTGTAAGTAAGCAAATATGAAAATAACAATGCAGAGGTGCAATGAATATCAGAAGATTACGAGTGCACAATCGAGTGTAAAGGAAAAGAAAACAAGTTAAACCCTCCCCACATTTCATTGAAGGCAATCTTTCTGAAAGACAAAAGTTCGCAACGAAAAGTTCTGCAAAAAAAAGTTTATGGAAGAATACTGTCGTATTTGAAGACAGCGGTATGGGCCAAGTGAGGTTAGAAACCTCACCTGAAAGAGGTAGGGAGTTGTCGACAGTGCAAAGTCGAACGAAGAAGCATGAAGAGTCGAACGATGGAGCGTGGAGAGCCAAACCAATTTCGATGACAAACAAAACGAACAGTAAAGAATGTTTGCGAAAAAAATATATTATAGTGAGTGGGATATGCAAGAATGTGGAGTATTGAATGAACATTGATCTCCGATTAACGCGCCTGACAAACCAAGTAAATGTGAAGCGACACATAAGACAAGTTGGTCAGTGGAGGAAACGAAGGAGGCGGCGAGCGTTTAATGCTCTAAACTGTTGGTAGAGGGTGGCAAGGCTGTCGTCTACACGCGGTCGTCCAATCTATTGTACATAGATGTGCTCGCTGATTAAGGAGGCGAGTGGGCTCCACTTTCGATCAAAGAGCAAAATCAGCCAATTTTGGACACGTCAACGTAAAATGTGCTTGACAAGTGGCGGGGTGATCAAAAAAAAATTAAAAATAATATGGGCCAATGCACAAGTGGCAGGGTGACATGGCAGGCTAATTTTTAATTTTTTTAGGTCCACATGGACCTGCAAAGTTGACCTGCCCTACTTTGGGCCCCTCTCCCCCAGTGGTTCTATGGAAGTGGATTATGTGATTTATCCGGGGAATTTTTTTAAAAAAATTGGTTTTCTAATATTTGAAAAAATAAATCCGGGAGGATAAACATCTTGCACAATGTAGACCTATTAGAACACAAATTAGATTATGGTCAAAATTGTATTAACACATTACTCCAACTAGTTATTAACACCAACTATTTAATCTTGGAGTGATTATCTAATTATGTATGTTTAATTACTTTCCTCTATGAGCCTTTATATAAAAGGGATTTTATTATCCCTTTCATTTCGGTGAACCCATTCACTCTTACATGAAAGAAGCAAATTTGTGGAATACACTTCCTACACTAATATATGAGAGGAGGTATGTGCAAAATCAAAATGTTCATATAGTTATAATATAATAAACACAAAAGCAATTATACCTTAAAACAATGATTTACATAGGGAACTCTTTCAAGAGAAAAAAAAAACTCACTCCAAAGTAACTCAATGTATTACTAAGTAATCAAAGTTTAATACACTTGTGAGTATAAGCCTTTACAAGAATATCACTAACCAAATATCTAGAGTAATTCTAGTAGCATAACAATAATTACAAAACTTGCTATCAAAACCTCTATCTCAAAACCTACTAAATAGGAGAGGAAATGCGTAAAACCATCAAATGGTAATTAGGAAATCATGAGCTAAAACCATCCAAAATGTGGCACTTGAATCCCTAGTTAAAAAGTTCAACACCCAAATCCCATGATGATTCCATGAGCTTTACATAATCCACTCACCAACTTGGGTGCTCCATTTTGGATCCATTATCTTCATTTAAAGATGTTTTATGATGAATCATAAGTTGTATAATGTACATCATAAGATGGTCAACAAATGTAACTCTCTCTTACAACTCATTTATTTGTCATTGATAGTTTTTACATTTCTAATGTGGGAGGCCCAATTTTTGAAGCTCAATTTAAGACCTTTGAAACCACATAGAACCTCATGGCACACCTCATTTCATGATTTTTTAAGAGGCAAAAAACAATGCTAACAAAGCCAAAAAATAGAGATTTTACACTATTTAACTGATGTATGATGTCAACCAAGGAAGAAAGTTGTATGATGGTTGATTGTCATGTGATAGAGAATTATGTTTTCTTGATGATGCCACCAAGTTGTACGGTAAGGGAATGACGTTGTCATATGATGAGAATAATTGCTTGTCGTTCACTTTACTTCCCTTGTCATACTGTGTAGGATAAAATTGGTGATTGGTGTGGAAAATGGTTGGACTGAAACACTTGTGTGTGAATTATTGCATCTTGTACAAGAAGTATTTGTTGCATCTCATATGATGGAATTTGTGCAGACCATACAATGATGAATCATACATCCAACTTTGTGTTGTCTTCTTTCCTTGGCCTTTTTCTCTGTACTTTTTTTTACCATGCATTTGTGTTTTCTATTTAAGAATGACATCACCCCTCTAGTCGTACACTTTTAATTATGTCATATGATTTCACTATTCTATCGTATGATGATTCTTTTGATAGACCATACATCATACTTTCTCGTGCTTGTATGTTGCATAGTTACAATAATGACAAGATTTGTACTATAGATGGTATGACGTACTACACAAAGATCTAGTGGTTGTTGTATGGTGTGGTTTATTGATTGCAATACAATGTTGATATGTCGTTTTGTACGAAGGGAGAGATGCGGAGACCATACACTCAATACATGCTACCTCCTTCGATATATTGTGTCATTTTCTTTGTGTCCTTTACAACATATGACCTTATCAACTCTACTTCGTACAACCTTGCCTTTGCCTCCTTTGCAACATTCAGTATAAACCTATCGTTGTATCAAATATTTTCTCTAAGGTCATACAATGTAATCTAACCATTTAATATGGTTACACTATATAATTGGGCCTTTTATTATTTTCTTTTTCAATCAATGAATAATATATTGTTAGATGCATAGGACAACCGAGAGGGGGGTGAACCAGTTGTATACTTTAAAAAATTCAAACCCTCAATATCTTTTTAAACCCTGATCAACCATTAAACCCTTAATATGCATTAACATGTAAAGCAGTAATGCAAACACATCAAACACATAAGAACACCATATTTACGTGGAAAAACCAAGAAGAGAAAAACCATGGTGAGGATTAGCTCACTAATATATGAATTACAACACCAAATACAATAAGGCTCACTGCCAATGAACTCACTATCCAAAAGAAAGAAGAATAGAAGAAGGGGTGGTTCACTACCAATTTGAACTGCTAACAATGCATCTCTCATATGCCAAAGGTACAATTCCATTGAAGCACAAACAACTCATCAAACAAATTGAAATGTAAACACCTACTCACTGCATCTAGAAGTCATAGGCATTAAGGCTCACACTTAGATCATCACACTTGATCACATTCACTTCTTTCACATCACACACTCTACTCTTAATCCACACAATTATTCTCCTTGCATTTATACCCTCCGCAACCTAAAGCAATCTTAATTAGGTCGGCCTTAAGGAAACATATACACCTCAATCGTGCAACATCAAATAGGTCGACACCAAATACTTCCACAATATAAAGAAGTGAAGGCAAACCACACCACATCTTAACTGGGACCAAAATCTACATTGAAATGTTTCTCAACACTTTCTCAAACAACAATTATCCTCTATAATTAGCACTAGCACGCTAGGTTGGCCAAACCTATGCCAACACTAACAAGCAACTCCAAACACCTCTCTAGGTCTGGAAACATCTCATGGACCACTCAACAACACTTCACAACATCTCAGAATATTCCACATCATCAAAATATTTGCCACTACTACTGCAACCACTTGAAACTTAAGAACACCTTGATTATGTGCAACCAAACACACTAAGACAAACATCCAACACACCAAACAACTTTATGGAACAACTCAACACCTAAAACGTAAAGGGAAGGTAGATACAAATTATATAAGCACGTCCCCATATTTGCAACACCAAAACCTTCACTACGGAGAAATGTGGAGCAATCTTATTTCTCCCAAACACCTTGTTTCACCAGGCAAACATACTATCAAACACATCTTCCATTGTAGTATGATCTAGAACCTAAAACTATGGATATGAAACCTTTGAACACATTAGATCATCACATCCAAACCACATGAGTATATCTTCAATCATAAAGAAATGTGGAGCAAAACACTGAGCACCACTTTGTCAAACTAAACTCTCTTTTATTCAAATTTTCTCAAAAGCACTTAGAAACCAAGTGAACCAACTTCATCAACAACATTACTAACATCCCTACAACACATCTACAACATCTACAACATGCAACACTTTCCAACTACAACAATCTCCCCAAACACAAGTTAGGCCAACAACCTTTGCAACTATGCTAAATTAGGACATCAATGACAACACCAACATGTGTTGACATCAATACCAACAATTCCAGGAACATCATCAATACTAGTAGCATTCCAACACTCTCTTTATACAAGGGGTTGACATCAATGACAATACCCAAGCAACTCACAAACAACTCAAACTTCCAACATATATTTTCCTCTTCCTTTCCATAGTTTCTTTATTTTCTACTTTTCTTTTCCTTTTTTTGTAATTTTTTTGTGAAGTTGATTTGACTTGACCAATATTTGTATGCTCCACATTAAATATTTTTCTTTTCAGACTCTTAGATGTACCATCCATTATTTTGCTTTCTTCTACAAATTTGGATACCTCTGTTGCAACTTTCATCTTTTTCCAATCATGGATTTCATCCCACACACATAAACTATCCAACTTTTTAATATTATTTTTCATTGGTTGCTCTTCAGTGAGAGTCGTAGCTTCAAGAAAATTACAATTCGATAGAAATACATCATATTCCTCCATTTTCTAGTGAAATAAGTTGCAAAGAGACTTTGTTTCATTGTCCCAACATGACTATAACTACAAAATTCCTTTGTTGTTTGGTTCTATCAGACCTTGACTCTCTGTCCATTCATTCTTCTTCAAAGTTTGAATTTGATGAATCTGAGGAAGTTGCTTCCTCACTAACTACTTGGTTTTTTAAATCAATTATATATTTTTGACCCTTATTCTCAATGGAGATTGTAGTCTTTTTCCAGTTGTGATCGGCTCTGGCTACTGCTAGCCAACCTTGACCTAACAATGTGTCATACGCTTTCTTCCTTAATGAAATGACCAAAATTTTCAATAAAAATTCTTGGGTTCTAATAATTATCTTTTGTCCCATTAGAACTCGAAGTACCTTAGTACCTTGTTGATTTGCACCCACTAGTTGAAAAGTTGGCATTCAAATGGTTAGCTTGTTGAGACTTCTACAAGTGTCTTCTAGAAGTGCATTCATGCCTAACCTACCATCAACAATTGTATTTGTGAGATTCCTTCCAAGGATCTCCATATTCACCACCACTATTTTCTTTGTTGTGTTAACTATCAGTAACATTGGATCAATCACTTGGTCACGCGATAGTGGAGGTTCGGTTATTGGTTCTTCATTCTCACTAGATTCCATTTGGGTTGTAGCATGCATGGTCTCATTTTCCCCTGATACAATAGCATTTCGAAGTTCATGAATACTTTGTAATAAATCCACTATTTTAACTGGTACAGTAGCTTGAAGTACTTGTCATGAAATATTTTTCTCATATTATAATTGAATTGTTACTGTACTTGCATTTGCATTTGAGTGGTGTCATTCATTATCCATAGCATTCTCCACTTTGGCCCTTGCTTCATGAAGCCTTTATTTTTTCTATACATGGGTTTGGGTACACAACCTTCTTTGCTTAGGTGTGAGTAATAACCAATACTTCATTATGCCTTATATCAATCATGTTGACACTAGCCTTTTACTTCAAACATTTAGTATCTTTGTGGTTTCCAATTCCACACCATTTGCACAATAATTTCACTTTGACTTGCTTGTTCTAGAAGTCTCTTGCAAAGTGTCCCCATTCACTACATTGTCGACATTGTATGATAGGGTGTCCTTTGGGGTCATATTGTATTTGGATTCATCCTCCTCTTTGATTTTGATAGCTGCTTGGAGATCATTCTTTGAAGTAGACTCCTCTCCCTATGTAAAGATTACTTGTGTACTCCTCATCTTCAAATTGTATGGGCACTCCTTTATTGAAAGACCATAACCTGACAAATCTCACAAAATATCTTTTTAGGAAAATTACCTTTTATGTTCCCATCAATTTTGCATTTAGTACACCATAGTTTGTTAGTTTCTTTCCCCGCTTTCAATTATTTCATCATTTGGAGCATTTCCCTCTAAATTTCTTGTACCGTTCTCAATTTAGATCACCATTATTGTCCTATGAAATTCTATCTTCTTCTATTTTTCTTTTATTGCACGAGGACATTTTATCTTCACTTTCTATGTCAATCACTTGATTGTAAGTATCAGCGTATGATGATGGAAGCATGAATTTCATTTTCTTCCTTAATGAGGGATTGACCCTTTGATGAACCATCTTTTCTTTAGTCTATTGGCTAGTTGGATTTCTAATTTCACTAGTAATTCCTTGAGCCTACAATTATAGGCTCACACATTCTCGTGCTTCCTTTATTTGGTAGTTTAGATCTTAGCCACAATTTCATTGTCATCTCTTAAGAGTTTGAATTCCTCTTGGAATTCTCTTTTCAATGCATCCCATTTATTCTTATGAGTTGCTTCCAATTCTATATCCCTCTGAGAGCTGCTAGAAATGCTCTCAACTAATATGCTATGTCATCTCGATTGTTTTCTACTCAAATTATCTCACATGTTTTACAATGCCTTATAGGGTCCTCCAACCCATTTCCAGTGAACTTTGGATTTTTTTTGCTGCTCTACACTCGAACTTGTTAGGGGAGTCACCATCTTGCCTCCTTGTTGCACCCTTTGTGACAATAACTTGGTTAGAGAGTTTTGATTAGTATGTTATGGTGCTTTCAATGCACTATAGGACATGCCATAATCCTTCATTTGTCCCTCTTCAACGTTCATCACCCTCAGGTTTCCTTCAAGGTCCTTTTGATGCTCCCTTTGTCATGTCCTTATCAGCTTTGATCTTCCAATGTTTGATTCTTTCATCAGTGTCAAGTATTCAATCTAGTGGACAGTCTTTGTTAGACCGTCGGTAGGTTCCCTCTAGCCTTCCCCTTCGACAAAATTTAATGGTATGAATAATTCTTCAATGGTCGGGTCGGTAGGTTCTTCCTCACCTTTCCTTTTACCTGACGATGAACCTCCTTTGTCCAATGGTGATGTTCCTGATGGTTCTCGCTTTATCCTTTATTTGACAGTGATGGTTTAGATGGTTCACTGATGACGAGGTTGGTGGGTTCTCCTTTGCTTTCCCCTTCGTATAATGGTTTGTCGATGGTAAGGTTGGTGGGTCCTTCTTCACTTTCCCTTTCATTCAACATTGATGGTACAAACAACTCTCTAGCTTGATCAATGAGGTCATTGTATGATTCATCGAGGAGTGTTAGGTATCATTCTATTTCTTCCCACTCTCCCTTCATGCGTTCTCTTGTTGTGAAAGCATTTTTCTCTCCCAACTATAGATTATTATTATGATGCAGCTTATACTCTTGGGTGGACTCAGGCTTTCCCTCAAGAACCCTTCACCTTCCTCAACTTCACCCCTCAGTTGTCTCCTTCATTCTCTTTGTTTGATGATCCTTAAAGATCACTTGGTCTCTTGATCTTGACCATGTTGTGGTCTCTTCCCACCTTTATTGGGGTCTAAGGGCATGAATCTCTCAATTCTGACCTAATTTCTTTAAGGCAATAGTGCCAAATGTTTACTACTATGTCTGATAATTTAAATGCATGAATTAATAATAGAGAATGTATACCAGATACATGCATAAAATATGTCTTTATTTTCTCATAAAATTATTATAGAAGAATACCAGAGATGGTTAGCTGAGGATTAGAGTTAATCTGACTAGATCATACTACTCTCTTTGATGATACATAATGTATTTAAAGGACCTTTGCCAAAAATAACACAACCATCAACGAATTGACGCTTATAACTACCCGAAGCCAACAACTAATTAATACATAGTCAAATAACAAATATTACCGTTCAACATAATTATAGACATTGTGCATTGACTAAAACTATTAACTAATTGCTAAAGGATTGAGAAGCACATATACTCACAACACCAACTAAACTTTGATATATTTATTGGCCTCATCAATGCATCTTCAAAGTGTCAAATTTCTCTAGCATCACCCTCCCGTTTTCTACCATGTCATGAATAAAATAATATTGGACATTAATATGATTTTTCCTTACATGAAAGGCTAGGTTCTTTGCTAGACATATGGCATTTCGATTGTCACATAAAAATCTAATAGATCTTAGAGTCAACCCCACATCTGGACATAAATAATTAAGCTATATTGCTTCTTTACAGGCATGGGTACCTGCCATGTACTTTTCTTCTATAGTGGACAAAGCAACCATAGCTTATTGCTTACTCATCCAACTAATTGCATCACCAAACATAGTGAAAATATATATATTTGATGGATCTCCCGTTATCAACATCCCCAACCCAATATGAATTCACAAATCCATTATAATGTCCCCTTATTAGTTAATTTAATTTGTGGACCTTAAGCCCATTTTCATATTTCCCATGGGCTAAGGAGATATTGCTAGGAAAATATTTATTTATTCTTGCTCTCAAATTAATTTTTATTTCTCAATTTTGATTAAAGGGGTCAAGTAATTAATAAAATATTATTATTATTGAGTAATTGTCCAAGGAGGGTGTGTGAATTAATGGAGAAAGGGGTAATGTAACTCCCAATCATTTGGAACCTTCAGTATGACATATGTTATGACAAGTTTATGATAGTTTTCATGCCAACCTACTACTAGGGAATTATAATTTATATTTTATGACAAAGTGGGAGTGATTTTTGTGGGAAGAATATTTTATGACAAAAAATTAGCAGAGGGGTTACAAATTGGTTGTGAAGGAGCATATTCATAATTATTTATGACAAATTTATGAAAATTGTAAGGTGTAAGAGGAGCATCTTCACCACTTAAAAATATTTGAGAATCAAAGGGAGGTTATGACAACTCTTGGAGTGGACTTAAGTCGAGAGAGGATATTTAATATTTTATTATTTTTATATTTGTGAGTATATTAGAAAATAAGAATTTGTGCCTCAAGTTTTATTTAAGTTACCTATCCTTACCAATTTGTACCTCTTGCCAATTTATCAATTTTCTTCACCACTTGAGCACTTGTGTTTAATAACTACACACAATTTAAGTGTTGGTATTAGATATGGCATACGCCTTGCAAGTATTACTATTTGGTTTAATTATTTTGCTATATTTATTTATTATTTGTGTCTCATTTGGGAAATGTAATGTCTCACTTATGACTTGGTCATTAAACTAGCCATGTGTCTTTGTATGATGTGTGTAATAAGTTGCAAGAGCATCTAATCTTATTATGTCATTGTAAGATGTAAGAGCTACTTATGATAGATTCTATGACACATGTAAGAATATGTGATTATAAGGAGTTACCAAGTGGACAAAGAATCTTGACCTTGATTATTATGTGTAAGAAGCATCTCCAATTTTATAAGAGATGTTAAAAATCATCTTTTATGATGTTTAAGAAGTTGGTTGTCTTTTTTTAGCTTAGGAAGTTGTTATTTTGTCTTCTAGTGGGTTGTTTTGTCATCTAGTAAAATTGGACATCCAAGTTCACAAGAAAGCTCTTGAATCTTCCAAAAAGATGTTTGTAACTCTTGGAAACATGTCATGAGGTATATTTCCTTATTGACCGCTTAACTCATGGTTTTATCTTATGGTTTTCCTAGATGAATTTACCTATATATTAGAGCTAGAGGACAGTGGTTTGAAAGGAGAGGTGGGGATATTTATTTATAGGGTTATGTAATTAGATTTACTCTAGAGGAGTGTTAGAACTGTGAAATTTTGAAAATTTTATGGTTGTCTAAACTCATAAGTTTCCAAAGAATCATGTACCATGAGTATAAAATTGATATAATTTGCTTTGCATAATATATTCGCCCATGTTCTAGTCAGCATTTATCATTTGGTCCCATAGAATTCACCTAATCCCAAGCATTTGAGTGTATAAATTATATCAGCATGAGATGATGCGGGTCTCCTCGATCCATAAGTCATTTTATACTAACACATATTTTTCAGTGTATCGGCAAGAGGTCAGGAATGTCATACCGATAAAATCTCATTTGAGGTACACACCGGGAAGATGCAGTTCACAGTCTCAAACGACAAATTGACTCTATTAGCAAAATAATAATCATCAGGGTGATAGTGAGAAGTCATATCGAGCTTATATAGGTCTTACCACTCGAAGCACAAGGAAATGTGTTGGCCAGACCAGCGCCATCAGAGTGAAATTCCTAAAGTCAGCCCGAGACATTCATCTAGTCTTACCGATGAAGCAAAGGAGGATTCGGTTAGTAGGATAATACTACCGGGATGAGTTCAAGATGTCATGTCGATCCTGCATGACATACCAACATAATTGTATTAGTAAGGAAGTTGGCGATATGTTTGGAGGGGATGATCATCGGAAAGACATGATTTATGTCCTCGCTAATAAAGAAATGCATCAGCGAGACGAACTTCAACGGAGAGAGATAAGAAGGTCATACCGAGTGTAGTTCCATCGGCAAGAAAACCATTATGTCTTAGCGATCAAAATTGACGAAGAAAACATACCGATAGGATTGGCTTGGGATCTTGTCCATAAAGAATAAAGGAAATATCTCGACAAGACACATATCTTTGGAGAAAGTTGAAGACTATCTACCCGACCTACTAAGTCACATCGATAGGTTTGCATCGGTGGGAGTTATAGCGATATACTTGAGACCGAAGGGATAACTCTCGAGGAGACTCATAATGCCGGTGAAACTACAGGACATCTTAGCGAAGATACGAGTGAATCAAAGTAATTGTCGGGGAGACTCAGAGTGTCAGGGAAACTACAAGATGTCTTAGTGGATGTTTAATGAACATTGGTAAAAGCCCTAATAAAAGGATCGCTCGAGATTTGAAAATGTCTCGCCGACAATGTTACATGATGTGACAGTGAGAGTTTTGAAAAAAGACCTGCTACACTCATGTTTCAGCTAAAACATTAATGGCCCCACAGAGCATAAGTAACTTCATGAATTAAGGAAAATTCAATTGAAAACACTACTGTGGAATTGATAGCGGAGAAAGCAAAAGGATGAACGAAGAACTAAGGTATTTTTTCAGCTCAAAATTTTTAAGCGAAATACAAAACACGAAAGAATGGATGGTAGGATTCTGGAGAAGCTTCAAGAAATAAACCAGAGGGATGTTTCTGATAATGTAGTAATTGAAGCTGCAAATCATCTTATGAACAAGCACAAAGACTTCTTTGAAGAATTGCGAGGGGATGTGTAGGGATTAATTGATGCCACCAAAAAGGGATTGACTGCATTCTTCGATGATAGAGGAAGATTAAAATAAATGACTAGGTGGAAAGGTGAAAGTGAGTCAATATTGCAAGAAATTTTGAAGACAACTACCGCAAAAGATATAACACTGGATGAAGCATGCGAACAGAATGAAAAGATGGTGAAAATGGAGATCATGATCCGAAATGCAGTGGGAGATGCAGATACACATGAGCGTCGGGACTACTTGGATCACTTGTCAAAAATTCATTTATGGCTTAATAGAGCCTAATTACTTCTTTTTTATTATTTGTTGTTTTAACATAAGACATTTCTGAAATGACGTGTCCTTTCAAGCAGTTGATGTATAAATATCCATTTTTGGTAGCGAAAGAGACAGCGAATATGAAAAGGATACAATAGATTACAATGTTTTACAATTATGAGACTATGATGCATGTCTGAAACTATGGAGATATCAATTAAAACCGTTTGATGTGGTGGCGTATTTCTGGTATCAGTTGTTTGTTGTGTTAATTGAAAGTATTACTGAAGTTGTCTCCAAGGTTGATGTTTTATAGTTATTTAAATTGATATAACAAGCTTATATTTAGTTTATTAGTGCACACTTGTTGTATCTATATGGTTGATTAATTGTTTCTTTCAAGAAAATATTAAATCCTTTTAGTTGATCATAGTAATTAGGGAATCTCATTTGGATCATTAAGAAGAACTTGGTAATCATATTATTGCATGTTTATACAAGTTATAAACTCAAATTTATATGCCAAACAATTAGAGTATCTGCCAGAAAGAAGTTACTCATTTTAGATTTCTCATTTGACTCCGCATAGCCAATAAGGCACTAGTCTTTACCATTTTCACCATTTTAGTTTCATTCATTTTTTACATCTGTTAAATTGAACATATTAGGTTTTAGCCTTGATATTGCTATACAATCTATACCAAATATAAAATTTATTTATCCACTCCCATTTTCCATTGTGGATGAATTATTTTAGGAAATAAACACAAGCCAAGTCTACCTCATTCATATAGGTATACCCGCCTAGGTCTAGCAACACCTGAAGAGAAGATGGTCTAAACCATTTGGCCTTGTTTGTTACCCTAAAACATTGTGAGAGCCTGGCAACCTCTCATGGTTCAAACCTGTGTTTTTGAGAGATAACACCCCCAATAGGATAAGATTTGAGGTCTTAGAATAGATTTATATTACATTTTCATGTTTATATTATGTTAGTTTAATGGTTTCCTGTTCTTTGGAATTTCAAATATCTTATTGGGATCATTGCCTAGGGAGTTAAATAGGCTTCAAATTCATTTGGATCTGGCTTATTTAGTTCACACTATGTCATTGGTCACATTTTGGTGCTAGAAGGAGGGCTATACTGATTGAATTTGACAAATTTCTCTTTAGATTCCCATTTTCTTATTTTTGCAGATACAAAAATGCTATTGATGGATTCAATGATGTATCCCAAACGCATCGCTATATAATGGCGCACTTTGGTTTGAAAACAATGATGCACAATTAATTCAACGACACACTATTTAATTTCATCACTGCATGTTTAAAATAGTGACACTAAACTTATTTTTATTTCCACCATGAATTTATTATAACACAATTGGTGTCATTATTCACTGTAGAGTGATGCATTTGATTTTTCGTTATAGCAACGCACATCCAATATGGCAACACATTTGATGAAATTCAGTGACACAATTGATTTCAGCATCACTTTCTACTGGTAAACAAAATGGAGATTGAAATTTGACATGTATTTTAAATTTTTGATTTCATTTGATTTCTAACATGTCCCTGACATCTAGTTTTTGTTTTTGTGGCTAACTGGTTTTGTAGATTTGGAAAAAAACTAGGAAATTATTTACCCCAACTTGTTGGGGTCATAACTTTCTACTTGTTGCTCAAAATTTGAATCCTTTTACACCATTGGAAATCTCTCCAAGAGTACTAATTTTGATCACCGAAGGCCTCCAAAAATGCAATTTACTAGAAAATTGAAAAAATTGAAAAAAAATAAAAATTTTGATTTTTGTTTTTACTTAGTTTTAGTTATTGTAAAAGTGTTTTGACACTTATGGGACAATTATAACCCATCATGTTTCTTTTATTTATGTTTTAGGACAACTAAACTTCCATTGAGTTTAAAATTTACATTCAAAGTTGGTTAAAATTGGACCCACACATCCTCATTTTGCAATATCGGTACAAAATTGAACAAGACAATCCCAACACTTCAATTTGGTGCTTAAAAAGAACTCATTATGCTTGTCAAAGTTAAAATTAATGTGTTTCTGATTTTCTTGTGTGTGCTTGTTGTGTGTATCCTCTCCCCTTGCACTATATGCGATCTTGGGTGAAGAGAAACACATAAGTATACTTTTCTTCTTGGAAGCGCCTATCCTCTCCCCTTGTGCCTTTTGGCAATCTTGGGTGAAAAAAGCATTTTAAGCTTCACAATATGTGTTACCTTTAGAGGGCCTACCTCCCAACTTGTGAGAGGGAATGACCCAAGTGGTGCTTTCTTTTTCGGTCCGCTATATAAATAAATTGGTTGTGACTAAAGTCATTAACCAACTAGTGTTGTTGTCCTATATCGATGAATGTCTCCCTTAGTATCCATGTGATACATTAAAACCCTTAGATGTTTCTAAGGGATAGGATGCCTCTTAATTGAGTGAATCACCGCATGTATAGCACCAATTTATCCTAAAAATCTTGATTACGAACCTTGTTATTAGTGTCTCAAAAATTTCACCTCTGAAGTGTATTTTGAAGTAGTGCATTAGAATAGCACCATTCCAAGAAGTTACTTACCATGTTTGATTTTTGGTTGAGGCAATTTAAATAAAATACGGAAGGGACTCTTTTGCTTGGCATGTCAAGATGTTACATTTCCTTGACGTAGCCTATTTGTCCATTCCATCTTCATAGATTAATCATCTCTTAGGGGATGATGGTAAGCCTACTAAGAAATACACACCCACTTGAGCTAGGATTGTAAATGCTTGTGAGTCAATTTGATACTTGATTAGTTCCAAAACATCTCAAACACACATCAACAAATTTCTCAAAATTTCAAACCCTTTGGTTTAAGCATGGATACCCTTTGAAAAATCTTGATATTGATGCTTGTCCTAAGGAATTTTTTTATCCTTAGAGACTTCTAAATATCTTGGATTGTATCTTAATCCATACTTCCCAAAGTTAGCATATGAAACCATGGCTCTAGCTTCATGATTTTCACATAATGGACTTTGTGAAATAAATGATGTTTTTGACATAAACATTTTATTTTGAAATTTAAGCAAAACATTGTATGTGGTAAAACTAACTTCATTAATACAAGATTAAATCAAATGAAAACCCCACATTTATGTATGTTCAAACTTTGACTCCCTAAAACAAGCAAATTGAGACAAGGAAAACATTGCAAAACATTGAGTCCAAATTCTATTGTCCAAATCATTGAGTTCCATTATCCAAAGTTATTGAGTTCTATTGTCAAAATCATTGGGTCCTATTTCCAAAATCATTTGAGTTCTATTTTACCAATATC
Source organism: Sequoia sempervirens (assembly GCA_007258455.2). NCBI lineage: Eukaryota > Viridiplantae > Streptophyta > Pinopsida > Cupressales > Cupressaceae > Sequoia > Sequoia sempervirens. The sequence continues at coordinate 767,838,180 of VDFB02281492.1, read as the reverse complement.
ATTGAGTCCTTAGGGTTTGATCACTTTATAAGTATAGCATTTTTCTCACTACCTTGATCTTGCAAAACAAAGGTTCATTTTAGGTTAACATTTTGGGTCAAACATTTCATCCACCCTTCACCATATTTTACATTTCACTTCACCAAACTTTTAGAAACTTTTGGACACACTAGCACTTTTTTAGACTTAGAAATTTATCAAACCAATCCCCTAACTTAGCTATGTTGTATGTCAGATGGATCTTTTTAAATGCACTTAGTTGAGTTAGTTATCACATTTTGTGGACAAGTTTATCTTGAAGGTCACAAGTCTACCTTAAATATTTACAAGTTCATTAACACCTTTCATCAAAGAATCAAACCTATTTGTCTAAAAAGTATTGTCCAAAAGTCTAGAAAGATCATCCCCCATATCATTTACCCTTTTCATCACCCATTCACACCAGTGGTCCCAAACAAATTAGAGGGTCCCTTTTACCAAAATTTGAGTCAACTAGAGAGTTTCAACATTATAAATCTCAACATAACTCTCCCATTGGTGACCCACAATCTATGGTTACAACAAGGTCACAACACAAGAGAATCATAGAAAGAACCAAAGTCCCATCCACCACAAGTGATCCAAACCCACAAGAATTTGATCCAAGGAGTCATTATACCCCATCACAACAAACCCAAGATCCATTGGGACCATATGAGGTAGAAGATGTCACAAACAACCCATTTGAGCTTACTAAAGAAGAAATCCTTGAGTATAAACAAGAACGTCAAGCCTTAGAGAAATTGGCTTCAATTCCCCCATATTTTTTTGCACAAACCTTGGCACAAGGCTTGAATCCATCTACAATTTAACCAACTCCATCCCTTGTGCCAAGTCAACCCTTAACACCTAGTCTTGCAACTAGACTAGGAACCAACCTTGGTCTCACTTCATGTCTAGGAAAAAACACAACTTTGGGTATTCATAACATGACCATTCCATTAACCACCAACCTTACCCAAAACACAAGTTGGACACCAACATTTGGAAAACAATTACATTCCATGACGCCACAACAACCTTGACATTTCAAGCGCAACCATCTTCATCCATCACCACAAATATCCCAAGTGTGCCCAATGTTACACAAAGTAATGTGAACCAAGTGCCTCAAATAGGACAACAAGGGCAAGATAACACCCTCATGCAAGAACAACTCTTAGCAGGTGGTTCCAACAACCCCATCGACACATTGAAACAAGTGGTTACCCAAACTACTCAAGTCAATCCACCATCCACATCAAACCCATCTATCATCAATCTAAATCAAAACAACACATTGACCACAAACCCCATCAACCAAGGTAATTCCTTGGTCCCACATCAAACAAAACAAGGGAACCCTCAACACATCGGTCAGGGGAACCCTTCTAGTCAATTGATCCTAGGTCAAAATGTGCCATTGACATTGCAATACCAAATGGCACCATCATCATTTTTACCATTGGTCCCCCAAATCATGCAAAATCAAATGGGGTCCCAAATCTACATTCCTCCCTCCCAATCGATAATCTTACAAGGAATGATATGACAAAACAAACTACAACCATCTCAAATCAATCAACAACTCATGATCACCCAAAATCCATCCCAACAACAAAACACTTTCATGTCACCAGAACAACAAGCTCATGCTCTAGCTTTGCAACAAGCACAACAGGCTTATCAAAAAGCCTTACAACAATAACAACAAGCCCAACAAGTAGCCTTAGCTGCACAACAACAAAAAGCACAACAATAAGCCCTAGTGGTGCAACAACAACAATAGGCCCAACAACAAGCCCTGATGACCCAACGACAACAACAAGCACACAAATCAGCCTTAGCCACACAAAAACAACAACAACAAGCACAAAAAATAGCCCTAGTGGCCCAATAACAACAACAAGCCCAACAAAAAGCCTTGCTAGCCCAACAGTATGCCAAACAACAAGTGCTCGCACAACAACAACAACAATAGGGTTTATACTATAACCATCAATAAAAAATCATCAATACAAACACATTTGGAGCATATACACCTCCACCAACATCACCTTCATGATATCCTACACCACCATACACACCATACAACACCCCATCATATCAAAATCCCACGTACAATTCAGTCACCTTCCCACAATATGTTCCTCCACCGAACCTGCAAGACGATGTAGCATCGCAACTCAAGGCCCTTACACAACAAATGCAAGATATTCAAATGGACAAGAAAAAGAATGCCCGTACACAACAAAACCTATGTCCATACCCATTCAATATAAAAATCACAATGGTACCTTTCCCTCCTGGTTTTGAGGTCCCTAAATTTGATAAATACAAAGGGAGGGGAAATCCTGTAGATAACATCAAAGAATTTAACGCCATGTGTATGGAGGTTGCTTATAATGATTCCTACTTAATGCACCTCTTTCCACAAAGTTTGACAAGCCCAACCATTGATTGGTTTTCACAGTTACCTCTAGGTATCAAAACCTTCTAAGAAATCATTGATAGATTCATAGATCACTTCTCCTTCAATCTTGACATGGATGTAAGCTTAGAAGATTTATACATGCTCAAGAAAAATGAAGGAGAATCCTTCACTAATTTCTTGTAAAGATGGAGACAAAGAGCTAGTAAGAGCAAGTGGCCCATTCCTAAAGAACAAGTAGGGATTATCATAGCAAATGTTGGCTCAGATTTATCCTTTCACTTGAAGATGCAATGTATCACCACTTATGATGAGATTTCCCCTTGGGCCCTCAACATAGAGCAAGCTCTAATCTCATAGGGAAACACACAAGTGTATAGATACAACCACCCATCCACTATTTCTAATGATAAACCTTGCTTTTGGGCTAAGAGTAAGAATGTGACTAGTGATGGTGTTGTTGATGCAAAGGTGGTCTTAACTGTTCCTAGGAAATCAAACACCTAATCCATAAACACTCAAAATGTGCCCCAAAGAAAAAAAAAGTGCTCCTAAGCAACAATTCACTCCCTTAGGGGAACCTATGGAGGATGTGTTGAAGAGGTTGATATAGTCTAATCTTATCACACTCCTAGATTTCTCAAACTATCAAGAGCCACAAGTCAAATCTCATAACTATAGAGATGATCATTTTTGTGAATTCCACCAATACAAAGTTCATAACACAAAATTGTTTTAGACTCAAACATATAATGAGGATCTTATTGAACAAGGAGAAATTGATGTCGATCAAAATTTTGGGAATGAAAATCTAAAAATTTACACAAACCTTATGTTTGATCATACAAAAGCAAAATATTTAGGAAAGGAATCAACCTCGAATAATGTAAACCATACCTGTGATACCACGGTGGTACATATTTACGGTATTCATTAATCACAACATGAGGGAGACACGTTTCAAGATACTATTTTAAAACAAAGTCCAAACCAATCAACAATATCTAGCAATATTTCATAGCGTAATGGAATCAAGTATGTATCAGATTGCAATATCTCTCCCACATATGACTCGATGATTTGGCATGTCGAAGAAGTTCCAAATGATCCAGCCATATCCCTTCTTACACCCATACCCATAAACTATTGTGAAAAGTCTTTTACCGATGATATATCATCCACCCAAGGATCATGTCAAGAGGAGGCTCTTGAGGATAATGAAAGTTACTATGAATCAATTTAGGATCAAGAACCCCTATTGCCAGAGTTTCACCAAGAGCTGAGGGACATTTTCCAAACAATTTTAAACTCCAAAGATATCCCCGATATCACCCCTGGGATGTTTCTTTCTGACGGACCTATATATTTTCTTCATCCAAAACAAGAGTCTCCCATTCTTAATATTCCCACACAAGAGCAATCAATAGTTGAGATTCTTGATTCTTACAGTGATTGTGCATCATCAACATCTTTGAATCAACACCAACATCTTTTGAAGTAGTATCAATTGATAATTATGTCATAGAATTAGAGTAAACAATTCATATTCCTGAACAACAGGAACCCATAGCAATATCATGTGTTCATGACAAGTCATATTCAATGGAAATGGATCAGAGGATACATTTTCAGGGCAAAGGATTAGGTATTGATAATACTTTCACAATGTCGAGTGTAATCTTGACTACAACAAACTTCAACATATGGGGCACGAAGGATCCTTATGATGAAAATACTATCAACACTACAACTAGTCATATCATGAATCATCATCCACCCATCATCTCATACTCAAATGGGAACCAACGTAAAAAGAAAGATTCCTATCAAAGAAAGGAGAAGACCATCAAAGAAAATGAAGCAATAAAGTAAAAAGGACACATCAAGTACCAATGGATACCAAAGAAAAATAAAGAAAATCATCCCTCCAAAAATCCACTAGTCAAAGAAACTATGGGGAAAATAAAAAAGGGAAATGTATCCATCAAAAGCGTCCTCAAATACAAAAGCAGGCTTCTCAAACAAGGAACAAAGTATATTCAGTGGTTGGTCCTAATTCCTCTCAAAGCTCTATTCCTATCCATCATTTCTCATCTTCCCAAGTTTGGAGAGTCAAAGGTTCCAAACCATCTATGAATCCATCTCATATTCCTTTATGTATAACATCATACACTCCATTCATGATATCCAATTTTCACGTTGACCGTGTGTTGGTAGCTACCCTTCATTGAAAGGATTCCAAAGGTACCATATCATGATGTGTGCACATAGACAAGGTTAATTCCAGTATCCACAAGGCAAATCAGAGTTCCTCAAAATTGCATCCAAGTGCTCGTATCTTAGCAAAGAAGCTTCTTCAAGCAGGGTATCATTGGTACATTGTGATAGTGGCCTCTACATTGGTACCACTAGGTGGTTCAACATGAGGTAATTTTTTTTGGAAAAATCATTAACAATTAGAAAATTTAAAAAAATCAAGAAAATAGTAAAAATAAAAATTGTCCTCTAGTGAAAACCACTACAGTGGCGCTTTGGGAAAGTAGTATGATGAAAAATTGGCAAACAGGCGTCATGAGTAGAATCAATCATCTATATGATCCTTCTCAGACATAAGCATCTCATCCTTGTCATGATAAATCTAATGTTCCCTCCATCCATCCAGTCCGGATCCATCCAGATATTCCACTTTATCTTGATTTGACAAAGATTCGACGTATACTTCAACTCTACTCATGGAATTTTTTTGATAGGCTCTTTATCATTTTATCTCATAAGGTCCCATAGCCTATATCTGGCATGATAAAACTCTATTGAACTCTTCACATATACATTTCCTATCTTGGTTTGTCCATTGATCTATGAAACATTGCTAGACACTAGGGGCAGGTTATTGCACTCTTATTTTTGAATAACTCTTGATCCATGTCTTATATCTCACAACATGACATCGACATTGTGATCTAGGTATCATCTACCTCAAAATATCTTGAAATTACAAAAACATTAAAACTATTATATAGCCAAAAATCCAAAAACATCAAAATACTGTATAGCTAAAATCCAAAAACATTCAAAAATTATAAAGTCGAAAATCCAAAACATCCAAAACACATCAATATCCCAAAAACTAGTCAAAAAGTTAGAAAATAAAAATACAAAATAGTACCATCTTGAACTATGGGTCTTTGAGCTTGAATGTAGGCAAGGAAATCATTGATGTGCCCTTGAGTCACCCTAGGTCAGTCCTTTAGGAGTCCATCATAATAAACTGGCAACCCATCAAGTGTTCATGTCTCATCAACAATAAGTCAAGTTAGTCAAACTACGTGGTCTCTGTGTGTATAACGTAGGCAAGAATCATATTTGATAAGCCCTTGAGGCCCCTAGGATAGTCTGTTAGGTTAGGTTCTTGGTCATAAAACTTAGAAAACCCCTAAACATTCAAAAAACTTAGAAAACTCCAAAAACATTTGAAAATTTCAAAAACACAAACACATAGGAAAACATTGGAAAAAACCCTAAACAACCTCAAATAATTGAAAACCAAAACATTCTCATAAAAATTAAAAAATACCAAAAAAAACCTCAAAACATTTTCAAAATACCAAAAACATTGAAATATTCCAAAAAAGTCCAAAATCATCCATCCCATTTTGCTTGCACCTGCAATAAACTTCCATACATAATAAATCAATCACTCACCCTTTGGTAACACAAATGGAAAACAAGTACAACAATCAACAAAAGTAGAACCTTTAAATGCAAAAAAAAAACAAGCTCTTGATTATCATCAAACATGTCAATCAAACTTTATATCAACGATCTTCAAACAACCTATCAACCCTCCAACATCTGATAAGATGTCCTAGTATGCATCCTTCCTAAAATGGGCATTATCATCGGAAATCACTTTGGATATTTATCCTCAACACACATTACACCTTTTGGCAAGAGATATAGATAACATTAACTGTTTGTTTTTTTTATCTTGTCTTGTGATTTATCTTATTGATCCATTTCGAGGACCTCTCGATGATGTATAAATGATTTAGAGAGAAAGGAATGGGGCATTGATCATTATATTTTGTTTGTTGTTCTTGTGGGATATTCTTGAAAAATAATCTTGGCACATACTTTCTTAGTTGTGTGTAGAGAGGTCATTTGGAGTATATTGTTGACTATTACGTATGCTTTGGTCCGAAATTTCCTAAACTTATAAACTACATTCCAACAAGGTTTCCATATGTAAAGATGTGAACAAGAACTATCTTATCTGTTTGTAGAGTCAAAGTCCATCACACTAGATACAACACCATCTTGGTTTTCAATACCATGATGCATCGTGTCTATGTGTTATATCAAAAATCAGGAATGATAGAAAGTACCAATCTTGACTATGAGAAAAATCATCCATCTCATCACCATATCTAATTGTGGACATCAAATCTACAAATGGTTAGAAATCTTAACATAATAATATGATGCTTTAGTCATTTCAAACACATTAAATTTAATATCCCTATGAAATACTTAACCATGTTAGAATATGCAAAACTAAATAGAATAAGAATAATTGATTGCAAGCATACACAAACATAATCAAAACTTTATTCCATAGTGGATTGGTGTCACATGTGCTAGTGACCCTTTCCCAAACCTTGATCAAAGCTCAAGATGATAAAATGCAAATGGAGATGATGGAGTGAAATGGACAAGATCAAATCTCAAATGAAGAGAGTAACCTTGCATAAAATTGTGGAGGATTTGCTCAAAGATGAAGCTTGTATTTAAAGATTTTCAAATGCTGAGTGTTGAAGAGGGACAAATGTGGGACTAAAGATTCTGCCAATGATAGGAGGACACTTGTCAAGTGGTGAGTGGTCAATGGTTGTGCAAGATTTGGGAAGAGTGCCCATGAGAGGGAGAATTTGAATTCAAATTTTCCAATAAATGCTGAGTTTGACTTTGGAAGGGGACATGTAAGAGGCATGTAAGGCCTCATAAATGCTCTGTTGGGTGTACATGTCCACTTGGGGGGAAATTCAAACTTGAAGAATATTCTTCCTTTATGCCAAGTTGAAAATAAATAATTTTGATAAATCAATTAAATGCAATTTCATGTGCAAGTGGCCAAATCTAGAGAATGCAAGTGGGATGGATTAGCATTAGATCAGGATTAATTAGCTAGGATGATGATTAGGCTGATTTGACCACTTTGACTTGATTTAGGGATTTAAATCAAATCAAAGGGAGATGAATGATGCTCTGAGATTTAATTAAATAAATGATTGATTTATTTAATCAAAGAGATGATGATAGGATCAAGTTTGATTTATTTGATTTAAGTTGATGAATTTACCCTGATGAATGGATGAGTGTGATTTTGATCAAATGCATAATGCTAATTTTGCGTGTCTACATTTTGCCCCTCTTTGAAGCAATGTACTTGTTGCGTTGGTTCAAAGAATAACTTGCCGCGATCAAAATTCAATTTTATTTTATTTTTTATTTTTCAGATGCCCCAGTGGAAAGAAGTACACTGGTACATTGCCCCTCGAGAGATTGAGTGAAAAGATTCGATTTGAGGGTCGATCTCGATAAAGAGGTTCAAACTGGATGGTTATGAATGACGATGATGCAAATGAGATGATTTCAAGATGCTTAGAATAACAAATCTATATTATCCTAAACAACTTAAATGATGATATGATATGAGATGGATGAGATTGATGATGCGAATGATGTGATATGCTGTGATTATGCAATGGATGAGTTATGAGATGCTTAGACTAACAGATCTATATTATGAAGATGATGCAAATGCAATGCATGTGAAATGATCGATGTTTCCTATTATGTATGATATAAATGATATGTGGTATGCTGACGGTTTTCTGGATGTAGGATGGATGCATGATGGATGCAGGATGAATGGATGCATGATGGATGCATTGGCGATGTTATGTTAGCATGGAAATGAGATGATGACAAGAGGATCCATCAAGTCCATGATTGGTCGAGACTTTATTAGAGATGATGATGATAGATGATGATGATGATAAATGATGATGATTTGCTTATCAAGGATTGGGATTTTCAAAGGGTCACTTACTTTATGTTTGATAACACACATAGGTACGATGCATCAAGGTATCAAGAACCAGGATGTGTTGTACCTAGTGTGATGGACTTTGACTCAACAAGCGGATAGGAGTATTCTTGTTCACACTTGACATACGGAAACCTTGCTAGGGCGCCTAACAAAGCAAGTATTCACCAAGTTATTTTACAAGAACCAACAAGCACACCGACAAAAGATAATGATCGTTGCCCCATTCCTATCTCTCTAAATCCTTCATTCGGATATCATCGAGAGGTCCTTGGAATGAGTGCAATAAGATAAATCAAAAGAAAAGATCAAGTACGCAAACAAGCCAGTGTTCTTCATACCTTCAGCCAAAGGGATTGTGTTTTGATAGGATAAGAATCCAAAGTGATATCCAAAATGATGCCCATTGTCGGAACGATATATCCTAGGACATGCATTGTATAGGATGATGATGGTTTGATAAGTTTGATTGATAGGCTTTTGATATAAGGTTGACTGACATGTTTGCGACTGATCAAGAGTTTGATTTTGTTGCCTGCTATGATTGTTTTTGTTTGCGTTGTCAAAGGATGAAGATGATGATTAGTTTATTATGGATGATTGATTATTTCAAGTGCAAGCGAGATGAGACGGGTGGATTTTTTCAAATATTTGGATGTTTTTGACATTTTGAAATGTTTTGAGGCTATTTTTGGTGTTTTTGGATTTTGTGATATTTTTGATTTTTCAATTTTCTTATGTTTTTGGATTTTGATGTTTTTTCGAATGTTTTCGGATTTTGATGTTTTTTCGAATGTTTTTGGATTTTGATGTCTCAGGGGTTGATCAAAGATTAGCCTTGCCTACGTTTAAGCTCAGAGACGACGTAGTTCAGATTTCAATGTTTTTGATGTTTTTCTGACTTTTTGAGTGTTTTTTGGATTTTTGACATTTTGGATGTTTTTGGATTTTGATGTTTTATGATTGTTTTTGGATTTTGATGTTTTTCGAATGTTTTTGGATTTTGATGTTTTTCGAATGTTTTTGGATTTTGATGTTTTTTCGAATGTTTTTGGATTTTGACATGATTTTGACGATTTGGATATGGATGTGTGTGATGATATCAGTGCTCTGTTTGGGATTTTGTTGAAGATCAAGCTAAGTTTGAATGATCAAGTCGATGGATTGATGATGATGATAACATTGTTGAGGATACACAACAATGCAAGGATTGGATTGATCAGGATCGATGATAACATTGTTGAGGATGCACAACAATGCAAGGATAGTGTTAAGCAACACAAGGATTGGGATGTTGATGGGATTGATGATGATGCACAACAATGCAAAGATGGTGTTAAGCAACACAATGATCGGGAAGGGTATCCCAAGATGATGACGGGTTTTTGGATAGGATTTGATTGATCATGATTGATGAAGCTTGATTTGGAACAAAAGTTGTTTGAATGATTTGATGTGATGTTTGAAGGGTGCGTTAGATGCGACTGATATTGATTGTTTGAATTGATGTTCGATTGAAGATGAAATTTGATAATGACATGTTTTCGTCAAAATATGCCATGGGCTAATGATTTGGATTCTGGATTGTAGATGCTTTGACCAATTTGATTTCAACGTTTTCCAATGTTCGGATCACCACATGAGTAGGAGGATATAGATCAAGATTTATTCCCGAAGCAAGATGTAAATACCTGCCCCCAATGTCTAGCAATGTATGGAATGTCATGGATGGATGCTCAGATAAGTGTATGGATGGAGGGACATGGATTATCTTGCGATAAGATAAGGTGTTCAGATAACGAATGCTCATTTGGATAATGCTTCATGGCTCATATAACATAGGGTAGGATAGGATCAATGAAAATGACCCATGTCAAGATGTTTACCGTAAGCAAGCATAAAGTGTGCTCCAAAATTTCATCAAGATCAAGATAACTAAGATGATGGATGCAAATATATGTGAATGGATTGGATAAATAGTTCATGGATGGATGGATTTATTATGGATAAGATGGATGGAATGCTCAATTTATTATGGATGGGATGAGATGCTTTCACCTGAAGTGGCGCACGTAGATGCTCGATTCCACACATGACGCCTGTTTGCCAGGTTTTCATCATGGTCTTGCCCAAAGCGCCGCCCATGCGGTTTTCACTATAGGACGATTTTTTATCTTTACTATTTTCAATCCTTTTTCTAATTTTTTTTTTGGATTTTTTGCTTTTTTGATTTTTTTGGTTTTTTCTGAAAGATTTTAAGCTCATGCTGAATCACAAGGTGTTGCTGATGTAGATGCCCCTGTCATAATGTGCCATCGATATCCTGCTTGAAGGGCTGCTTTGCTAAGATACGTGCACTTGAATGCAGCTTTTGGGATTCTTGATCTGCTTCGTCGATACTGGAGTTAACTCTATCTTGGTGCACACTTAAAAATGTATTGAATGATATCACACACTCGAATATGATATACTAACACCATTTCATCCTAAAATCCATCCTCTTTTTGCTTATTTGATTAAATTAGCCTAGCTTTTTAATTAAATACATCATTTTCATCTATTAATTTGATTGATCCAATTAGGTTAATTCCTCCCCCTTTCATGGTAACTTTTTGTCCTATTAAATTGGATAAATCAAAATATTTAATTTTAACACCCTAAGTCCTCTCATTTAATCAAATAATCCTAATTATTTAATTAAATGTCATTTTGACCCCTTTTTCATTAAATAAGTTAATTATTTAATGGATATCCTAAATTCCTCTAATTTGCATAATTCAAACTTTGTTTTAATTATCAAATTACTAATTAATTCTAACTCTCCCACTTGCAAGGGAATATTCCTTGAGAATATTTCTCCTTTGTACATTCCTTCAAAAAGGGAATATTCTCATGGAATATTCCTTCCCTCTTCACTCATTTCAGAAAGGAATATTCTTCCTTAACAAACTTTCACAAACTTCTTGAGCAAGTTTTGAAAGTATTCTTATTTGCATGATTGTGAGCCCTTGATTAAACATCATATTGCATTCTCAACCCTTGATGGGAATCCATGATCCATGCTTCCATTTTCTTTCCATTATGACCATTAATTGATTCTTTCAATCTTGACCATCAGTTTCTCTTGCCTATTCTATAAATACACCTTGCAGCAATTGAATAGGGATCCATATTTTGATAGCAAAATTGTGTTGTTGAAATTCATACTCATTTGCATCCATGTTTCATATTTGATATCATTTTAAATTAAAGCTTTATCCATTTAGCTTAAGCATTCACTAATGACTTCCATATTAGCTTAGTTTGCATACATTTTTGCATAAATTCATAGTTTTGACTTGCATCTTTGAGCTTTTTTTACATATAGCATAGATTGTATCCATTTATCAATCATATTAGCATTTATCACTCTTCTTTATCATATTAAACTAGTTTTGCATCCATGTTTCACACACATCTCATCGGTTTCATCAGTTTTCTTCAATAAAATGAATTGAAACAAGCTCATATTATCCAAGGGATTGGGAAAGGGTCACCATTCCACATCAATATGACATCACTCCCCCAATAGGATAAGATTCAAGGTATTAGAATAGATTTCTATTATGTTTTCCTGTTTATATCATGCTAGTTTAATGGTTTCTTGTTCTTTGGAATTTTGAATATCTTATTGGGATCAATTCTTAGGGAGTTTAAATAGGCTTCAAATTCATTTGGATCTGGCTTATTTAGCTCACACTATGTCATTGGTCACAATAGGTTCATTTTTAGGAGATGGTTATCTTCATGTGATTGGAGATGTTGATTCTTGGTTTAGAGTGTGTTTTGGTATTGTGTTATGGTTTACTCTTGATGCTAGCTTAGAGGTTTGATATGATATAGGTTATCTTAAGACCATGATATATGCATTGTTGAATGTGATCTCCTAGGAGGATATGGTTATATCATGATGTCATGTTTGGGTTCTTGAATATGCAGTGTGAGCTTTGACATTCGTCTTACTAGTCCTCTTGGTATTGAGTACATTGGTCATGTGCTTGGGAACTTAATGATAGTGTGGTGTTGCATTTGGAGCTTAATATGGATTGATTGGTTGGAGGTGCTCATGGATACTTGGAGTCTTAAGTAAGGATGAAGTTCTCTTGTGATTAGAGACATTTTCTTGAGACAATTACTCTTTGGAGGTTTCAACAAGAAGATTGAGGAGCCTTTCACTTGGATATGGACACGAGTTCATGATTAATTGAGAGGATATTGTTCTTGGAGTGAGTTACAATGACTTGGTTATCCTGGAGGAGCATTCTCATTCCTCACTCTTGGTCTACTTGGTGATTTATCATCTGAAAGTTATTTTCCCATTCTTGTTTCAGATGTGTTATGTTTTGTGCTTTCTTTTCTCATGGGAATGAGTCTTGAGCCATGGTGACTGATTTTGGGAGACTCATTTGAGGATTGTTTATCATGAGTTTTTATTGCTTTATCTTTCATAGATATGGATCTTGAGCTATAGATAGTTGGTTTTGGAGGATTCATTTTGAGGTATGTTTAGCATGTTTATCTCCTTGTGCATATGATTTTTATGTTATCATCCATTGATGAGGAGTTTTAGGATATGGTTATTGGGTTGATTTCATGATTTGGGAATGGATATATTTTGAGTTTTATTTCCTTGGTTACAGAGGCTTACATCCATGTTGATATTACATGATTCATATGTTGCATTTGAGCTATGAGATTGAATGGTTGGGTGTTGTTGATGAAGGGTAAACAATATACTGAGAGGGGGGTGAATCAATATATCAAATCTATTTAAAACTCTTTAATTCAACATGAATTTCCATTTGTAATTTCTCCAAACATGAATAAAAATATATAGTATCAATCAAGTAACATAGATGCACATATTCACAAAATGAACACCAAATATATGTAGAAACCTGGAATGGGAAAAAACCATAGTGAGAAGAGTTAGTTGGATCTATTGTCCAAATCTAGCCTTACATAAATAATGAATAATTTATAATTATGAATTAGGCACCAACCTATCAGAGACAACAATTCCCTACTATATTTGTAGGCACCAAACTACTGGAGACACAAATCTCCAATACAAATATTTGAGCACCAACTCAATATGTAAGACATCAATCCTATTGGATTACATAGATAAAGTTTATGGATCTTCAATGTTGATTACAAAACTTACACTCAATCTAATCTTCCTTCAGAAACTCCCCTACATATAGCTTATCATTTTCTAATGATGGTGCATAATTATTGAGATATAACTCCCATTGAATCACTCAAAATTACACTTGCTCGCACACTGACTCACACACTCTCACATATAAAATATGATGATTAGTAATTATATACATCCCATTATATTAGCATCATTTTATGTCGGTCGTGAATCCATTAACACCATCCACAATTAGCCAAGTTGGTAAAGTGGACCTAAATTTAAATTTGCATGAAACATGTAGTGGGTTAGTCTTAAATCAAATTTATTGCGGCCAATAAAACATGATGTTGTGCGCTTCTCTCATGTACCTTAACTTGGACCTAATTCACCTTCCCACACTATCTTCAAAGAACGCACACAACAAGTTGTTTCCACATCAATCTGAAACATCAACTTGGTTGAATAACCAACATAATGGCCCTTCTATCACTTTAAAATTTCTGCTTAATGAACGTAAGTTCCATAAACTTTGGAATAAGATAAAACATGTGTAGATATACTCTCCTTTCAAACCATAGGACATAACTCGCATCTATGAAGAAATGCAGATCGAAACATGTTACCAAAATAATCTCACTATCTCGGTAACTTACTTCAAACATTCTAAATCAAACTTCTAGATAACTTCTATCAACATGAATAAATACAAGCATGATATTTCAAGCATACTATATGCAATCTTTTTGGTTGTTATCAAATGCTCTGACATGACATAATCATGAGAAAAATACACCTTGAATTCAATAGTGCAATTACATTTAATTCTCATTGATCTGCTGACATTACTCCTTTGACATCAATGTGCACCTTTGACATCAAGGACAATATTCCTTTAAATCAATGACAATGTATGTTCAACAATTGAGGCCTTTCATTTAGGGTTGTAAGAAGATCATACTTGACACAATGCAACACTTTGAGGTGTTTGTAGGACATATTATAGTTGACATGTTTTCTCTCTTTATTATATGGTTCATTCCTAGAGGTTCATGTTCATATGATTTGGGAGGATTGTGGTGACATGTTGTGAGAGAGTATGCAAATACTTGTGTTGCATGTGTGGATCATTGTGTTTGTCCTTGGTACTTCATATTTTGATCATTTATCACACCTTAATATGATTGTTGATTGGTAGACTTGATATGCCTTGATCATTTTCAAATTTGACATTACCCATGTAGTGGGAGTTCTTAGATATGTATGTTCTTCATTGATAGGTTTGATATAGAGAGCTTGTGATTATGGTTTATGGGTTAGATATGTTGTTGGAATGAGTTTAATGGTGTTGATACCTAGGAGGTAGGGATGGTTGGATGTATTATCATGGATGTTGTTTCCTATCACGTGGGTTTTACCTTTGACAATAGCTTGGAACCTTTGTTATCACTTATATTTGATGCTTGTGTTCTTGGATTGGTGTATCTTCACCTCAACTTGTTCTCTTTCTTCCATAGGTTTCATGTTGGAGGATTAGAGGAGTTATTCCATGAGATGGCGGTCACTTCAATTTTATTGTAGGTATGTTGATGGAGCACAAGAGCATGCTAGAGATTCATGTGTTTTCATGTATGGTTATGCTAATGCATTTCATTGATTGACCCTTATGAATGTATACAACAAGTGGGAGAATTTTAGGATTTGGAGTTGTACACCATTGCATAAATTTATTTATTATATGTTTTAATTAAAGAATTTTTTAGTTGTGGTACATCTAAGAGATGTTTTTGGTCACACTAGATAATTATTTGGGGCCACTTGTAATGTTGTATTGTAACATTGGGTTTATTATTTTATGTGAGGGAGACATAGGATAATGATTTAATATTTGGAGAATATTTAATAATGTAAGAACTTAGTACCCAATATTAAATGAGGGGTCGATGGTGTTTTGTTCACATGGTTTTGTAGCATATGGTTATATATTACCATTTGGTTGTATTTGTTTGAGCTTGTTTCTATAAAAGAAAATGAATGATTAGTGGTTAAGGTTGGTTGGGTGAGTGGGTTGTCATATTGTTGAGTCTTTCTAAGGAGTACATATGTGAAGCATGTCATTGGATGTGTGGATTCATACTTGGACACATGGAGGATGCATTGGAGAGGCTTGATGTTTCAAAATATTCATTGTAACTCTATAAGTGCATGTATTGTTTATTTGTTGAATAATAGACAGAGTATGAATGCTTTTGGAGGCTGGGTTTTTCCCAAGATATATATTGTTTTATCTTGTGGATTTTCTATTTTATTTATGCATTATGGTTATTCTATAAGTTTGTATGCATGCTTTTCTCTCATGGGGTAATGTAGGAAATGGATTAAATGAACTAGGCATTGATGCATTATTTCCTAATAGTATAAAGTTGTATTGTGTTTCTCTATCCTATTATCCTTTAAAAAATATTAAAACTTGTTAAGTAAAACTCACCACCATTGCAAGGAAAGCTAGATGCAGAAGCAACTCTCCTAACGTCAAAAACCTCAGGGAAGAATGCAGAGATACCTTTTAAATTTTACAATTATAGTCCAATTAAGATGCATTAGAAAGAGATTACAGAAACAAAGAAATAGACAAACACATATGAACACCAGATATATGTGGGAAAACCCTTATGGGAGAAAAAACCACCACACCAAGAGAAGTCACTTTGTATTACAGTAATAAAGATTACAAACAGAGTTTTGACTTATCTTTCTGATGTCAGTTTGCAGTAGCATTCACCATGAACAACCTTGTTACAAAACATTCACGTTACAATCTTCACAGAATATAATTCATCCACTGATCATACAATCACACCAATCCATTGATTCATCGAACCAGACATCATCTACCAACTTCTGAGTAAATCCATGTTGCCCCTGTCTGTCGAGCTTCCTCTCAGTAACGGTTGCAACAGACTGTCTCCCAACGGTTCCCACTCGGCTTCTCTGATTGGTCGACTACAAGCCACATAGGATAGTCTTCACTCGATCAAAAGGCTTCAATCCATGTTTTCATGTCGGTGAGACACTAACTGTGTCTCCCCGATGCCACGAAGTCAGCATTCGATATCGCCAAGAGTTCATACTATCGGCAAGATGTTACACCGAGTCCAAAGAGCTATTGCTAATACTTATCGCTTTCGTTGAGAGATCATACCGAGGTTCAAAGTTACTCCGAAGTGCTCATCTATAGCCAAGACATATCGCTATCGCTGAGACGTTACTCTAAAGTCTTAAGTCATACTGAGCACCAAGCAACAGTCGGCAAGACTTCTGTCCATCACTAAGAGTTCTTAGCGAACCCTTAGTGTTACCCCGATGCCTCCAAGTGTTTCCCCGTCGGCGAGACCTTTTTCGATCGCTGAGAGATCTTCCTGAGACCTTTGAGTTACCCCAAAGACACCAAGTGAATGCTATTGGCGAGGCATTCCTATTAGTAAGACTTCTTACTGAACACCCAAGACTCTCCTCGAAGGCTTCAACAGAAGACGTTGTCGATGAGACTTTAGCTATCGCTGGGACTTCACACCGAAGTAAGCCTTTCGGCCAAGGGTCTCCCCAATATACGATATGAATGGCCTGTCGGCCAAAGATCTCCACTCGGTAGGAGGTCATACTGAACACAACAGGTCATAGCGATAGGATCATTTGGCATGACTTAAACATTGTCTCAGCGACCTGTACAAACCACAAGATCCAAAGCTGCTAGTCGGCCAGACCCAAAGCATGTCACACCGAATTGCCTCTCTTAGAGGTTTTAGCCTGTGAGATAGAGGCATATATTTCCAAAAAATTCCCACTTGACGAAGATCACACAAGCACCTCCAGAGCACAACAAAACTACTGAAAATCATGGGCACTAACACCCATTGAACTGGCACACCACCTGAACTTGTCTGTGCTCACTGGCTTCATCAATGCATCTACAACATTTTCCAGAGTATCAAATTTTTCCAAACTAACCTTTCCATCCTCCACCATATCTCGTACAAAGTGATACCGTACATCTATATGTTTCGTCCTGGCATGGAAAGTAGGATTCTTTGCCAAACAAATTGCACTCTGACTGTCACAAAAAATAGTTATTTGCCCTGCATCAAAACCAATGTTAGAACAAAAATGTTTTAACCAAACTGCTTCTTTACAAGCATGTGTAGCTGCCATGTATTCAGCCTCTGTAGTGGACAAAGTGACTACAGCCTGCCGCTTACTCATCCAACTCACTGCACCACCATTCAACATAAAAGTATATCCACTGGTGGACCTCCTCTGTCAATGTCCCTGCCCAATCAGAATCCACATAACCTCGAATGTTGAGAGTCTCTGTGATTCAACCAAGTTCCCATGGTAACACAAAGCATATTCTGAAGTCCCTTCAAATATCTGAAAACTCTTTTCAGACATCCCAATGTGTCCTTCAGGATTAGCCATAAATCGACTAAGAACTCCCACTGCTTGGGAAATGTCGGCCTTATACAAACCATTGCATACATAAGACTTCCAACGCACTAGCATAGGGTACTGGTCATGTCCTCCATCTCAGTAGGAGATTTTGGACAGTCTTCAATAGATAGCTTCGTTCCCTGCAAGACTGGAACAACTAGCTGCTTGCAATCATTCATGCAAAATCTCTCTAGAACGGTCTTGATATACTTACTCGAGCCAAAATTTTCTACTATTCCGTCCTGGTTATCTCCATCCCTAGAATATACCTTGCTGCACCAAGATCTTTCATTTTGAACTTAGCGGACAACTGAGACTTAAGATCAGAAATCATCAACTTACTATTGCCTATGAACAACATATCATCAACATAGAGAGCAATAATAAGAACTTGATCACTTTTAGCTTTGTAATAGACACAATGATCAAATTTTGATCTCACAAATCCCAAAGGCAATACAAAAGTATCAAATTTCTGGTACCACATTCTAGGTGACTACTTTAACCCATACAAAGACTTCTTTAACTTGCAAACCAGTTTTTCTTTACCTTTTTCAACAAAGTGCTTAGGCTGGAACATATAGATTTCTTCTTCAAGATCACCATGAAGAAATGTTGTCTTCACATCCATTTGTTCGACCTCTAAGTCATACACTGCTGCAAGTGACAAAAGAAATTTGATAGATGTTAGCTTAGCTACAGGAGAAAAAAATTCCCCATAATCAATTCCCTCTACCTGGGAATAACCCTTCGCAACCAACCTCACCTTATATTTGTCCACACTGCCATCCAGACCAATCTTCTTTTTAAATACCCATTTGTAGCCAACAACTTTTCTGCCTTTAGGCAATGGCACAAAACTCCAAGTATCATTATTTTCTAATGATGCCATTTCTTCATTCATGGCTTCCAACCAAGAGTCTAAATCAGACATTCTAAATGCCTCTTTCACAGTCCTAGGTTCATCAGTGCTAGAAATTAAAGCATAGGCACAAGTAGAATCTATCAAAGAGAACCCATACCTATCATATTGTTTTCTTTCATGGGTTGACCTCCTCACTTGCTAAGGCTGAGGTTGTTCTTCTTCTTCTAAACTTTCAGAACTGCTTGAGCTCTCCTAAGTTTCAGGTACACTTTGAAATTTCAATTCCTCTTTCTCTGGTGTTGGAGGAATTACAACTTCATCCTTATTATTTTCTGACTTTGTCTCTAACTACAGATCCAAGGTAGAAGGCTTCAGCTGACGAAAGATTACACTTCTACTATATACAACCTTCTCCGTATCAGGATTCCAAAGCTTGTATCCTTTTATGCCAGCACTATAGCCAATAAAAATATATTTGACAGCCTTGTTCTCCAACTTAGATTTTTTCTCATACGACACATATGCATATGCCTCACAACCAAAAACACGAATATGTCTTAGAGAGGGCTTCTTACCAGACCACGCTTCCAAAGGTGTTTTCTCAACAAGAGCAGAATTAGGAGAACGATTAATCAAGTAACATGCAGTAGCAACAGCCTCAGCCCAAAACTTCTCCTCCAAGCTAGCACTACTCAACATACTTCATGCTCTCTCCATCACTGTCCTATTGAACCTTTCTACAACTCCATTTTGCTGTGGAGTATAAGGTGCAGTCTTATGTCTTTTAATCCCATGGTTTTTACAATACCTCTCGAAATCATCAGAACAAAATTCACCGCCATTATCAGTCCTTAAACATTTTATTTTTCTTCCATTCTGATTTTCTACAAGGTTCTTAAATTCCTTAAACCGACTGAACACTTCTGATTTACTTTTCAAAATATAAACAAATGTTCTTCTCGAATAATCATCAATGAACGATACATAGTACCTTGACTTAGACAAAGAAGGAACATTCACTAGACCAAATACATCAGAATGAATATAATTTAGCAAACTGGAAGATTTATGAGGACTGGAATAAAATGAAACACGGTGTTGTTTCCTGTTGTCACCTAGAATTGCACCCTGTGCAAAGTTTACAAAAAACTGAGCATTCTAGAGCAACATGGGATCATCTCAAGGCTGTGGGTCACCTATAACTGAAATGACCCTCCGGAGAAGGCCACCTTCCTTTGGGTATCACCTAAACTATTGTTTCTTTGAGGGGAAAGAGGGAAGAGATGCATAAATTAAAGAACTACACTAGGGTGATACACCAAACTGATAAGAAATCACGAAATGAACACAGGAAGAACATACACATGAAAGCCTAATTGCTATTCTCAGAACAACCTCTTTCAGATTTAATGCTTTAATCCTAACAGGTTTGATCTACATACACATCTCAAGAAGAAGAGATTAATTTCACAACTCTAAGATATGAATACAGAATTATAAAACACAGTTAAAGACTTGCATGTTCAAAAGAAAGATACAGAAATGAGAATCAATACAAACATGAACACAAGCTTCCAAG
Source organism: Sequoia sempervirens (assembly GCA_007258455.2). NCBI lineage: Eukaryota > Viridiplantae > Streptophyta > Pinopsida > Cupressales > Cupressaceae > Sequoia > Sequoia sempervirens. Next base: position 767,817,508 of record VDFB02281492.1, on the reverse strand, counting down.
GTAAACTCTGTGTTGTATTTAGGATTCCAGTTGAGTTACAAAAACATACATTAATTGAGAAAGGATTGATAAAAAATCACTAACTCTCTTGAATGTATAATCGAAACTCCTTACAAAAATGCAAAAAATTCCTTATATACAGACTGTATGTTGGCCCCTTAGGGATTACAAAAATATCCCAGTTCAAAAAAAGATCTATCTCAGATCTTTGATGAATTAATTGCAGAAGACTGCGTGTCCCTGTTGTTGGTGTCGGTGTGAAGAACCGCCCTTAGAGAAGCCTTCTCCTGATCTTTTGTAGCATTAATTCTTCTGATCCATCGTGTCCAGCTGCCGAGTCCCCTATTGAAGAGCCGCATTGAATGCCCCCCGAGCTCAGAACAAATATATGTTGTATTCATGTTGCATTCGTCTCGCGTTGGCATTCCACGTTCTGATCAAACTGCCACGGCTCACCTTAGATCCCTCTGGTTAGTCGAGCACCTTCCACGTGGGCCCTACAGCTGGTCAAAAGTCCCTTTGAACGGAATTGCATCTTGGCAAGACACTGAAAGTGTCTTGCCAATGCGATTATGTGTCTCTGCAACTTTAGAAGTCATGTTGATACCGCCAAAACCATCGGCAAGACAAATGGATTCGGCTAGAAGTCCCAGCGAGCACCATTGAGTCACATCGATATCCTTTTCATTTGGTACATCCATCGCTATCGGCTAGAGATTATATGTTCGGGAAGACCTCCTAACAAGCCCTCCATCTCTCGGTGAGCACATACGCAGTCGGTATGAATCTTGGCGATGACCTTTCGTCGAGCTCATTTCGTTTGCTCCTGAGCTTACTCTTCTCCTCTGGGCTCGAGCTCCTTTGGTTTTCAGTGAGACATTGGTCTGTCGGCCAGACTTCATACCAAGTGCCTCTTCACTCTCTGCCAAGCTGTTCACTTTACTGTCGGTGAGACAACACCGAGTCAGGGAGACCTCTTATCAAACTCACAAGACTATGCCAAAGTATATAACCTTCGGTGAGACTCCAGACAGTCGCCAGGACCCCATGGCGAAAGCCCCAACTCTTAGCAATACCAGATGTTTTGTTGGTGGGACCCCTACTTGTTTGCTTCAGCCTTCAAGACCCCTTGGTTGGGGAGACCCTCTCTGGTTGGCATGAGGTTGTGTCGACGACACTTATCCCAGCGAGGCCTCACTTCATCTGTCGGCAAGAGGCCGTCCGCGTCTCCCCGAATGCATTTTACGTAACCGAGCTCCGCTTTCCTTTCACCAAGAGATTACCGAGTCGAGGAGACTTCTCTCTGACTTGGAAAGATACATTGAAAACCTCCTTGTCGCTAAGACATTAACGGGTCGCTAAGACCACCTGCCGAATTCCCTTTTGTCTGCCCGAAGAGCTACCGTTGTGTTTTTGGCAAGAGTCTTGCTGAACTGATTTTGTCTTGGTGAGGACCCATCTGAGTATCAGCAAGAGCCTATTGGTGTCACCCTGAAAGCATTTCACTTTGCCGGGATGTTCCCTTGAGCTCAGGGAGAGCTTGCTCGGTCGGCAAGACATCCTGCCGACCCTGCCCTCATTTTTTCAGAGCTCTTCTTTACCTTCGTTGAGACTCTCGCCGAACTCCTGCATTCTTTTTGAGCTCTTCTCACCCCTCAAAAAGACATATGATGTCAGAGAGACACTCCAGCGAAGTCCCTTAGTTACACCGAGGTTCTTTTGTGTCGGCAGGACTCCTATCGAAGACAACTGCATCGAGGTCCATCCTTTCCTTTTGGCGAGAGTTTCACCCGCGCCAAGACCTCCCGATGAAGCCCCTCACTTTTACCAAAAGTATTTCTCACTCTGAGACTCTTCACACGTCAGCGAGACATTGAACCTTTGCTGGGACTTCTCACCGAGCGCTGTAGGTCTCCCCTAATCCCGTGGTCACCGAGAGTCTCAGCGAATGACGATTGAATGGCCTATCGGCCAAGGAAATCCATGCGGTAAGAGGTCATACTGAACCCTCTTCGTTATAGTGATAGGCTTTGCAGGCTTGTTTGACATGACAGAAACTAGGTCTCAGCGACCTGCTCAGGATGGAATAAATCAAACAGTCAGTCGGCTAGACAATAGGAGAGTCTTGCCGACTTTCTCCTCGGATGATTTTCATGCCGAATCTTCCTAGGGTGGCTTCTCCCACTGAGTTCCCCGTGACCTAGCAACAGGTGTAGAGTCTTTGCCTTTGTGTGAATGTCCCACTGGCCTCTGAAGATCTAACATTTAGTTATCTTGCTTGATTTAACTGTAGGTGAAATGGAGGCAACAATTCTGGCGACCTTTGCGGGATGTTTGCCTGCTAAACATGAGAACCAGTGACTAGGCTTATCCATTGGGCATGGAGTCATTAGAAAACTTAAAACAAATAAAATGTCAGTCCGCATTAAAACAAAATTCAGGGGATGGAACAAAACATAAAACAAATGAACCATAGTGCGAAGCACTTATTGAAACATAAAACCTAACTAGATATGTACAAGAAAGGCACTTATCAGGCCTGAAAGCAGGGTTTAAGGTGTATCCCATTGACTGGGATAGGAAGCAAATCCCCTTCTGTCATAGCTAGTTGATAAGCATTGTGCTCCTTACAGCCTATAATAATAAACAGACCAGTCCACATGTTATCAAACTTGGTGTGGTGGCCTGGCTTACTTTTTAGAACATCCCACTTTAGCACGAGATCTCCCTCCTTAAAAGATTTTGCTGTAGCCTTTTTGTCAAATGTTCTCTTTGTTTGGAGCTGATGATACTCTAAAGATTTCATTACTCTGTCTCTTGATTCTTTGAGCTCCATGAGCTCTGAATACCTCACAGACATGGGGTCCTGCTCCTCAAACATCTCTAACTGGTGGACAATATCAAGAGCCGGAAGCTCCACGGATAGTGGCAATCTTGCCTCTTTACCATAGACCAACATATATGGTGAGTTACCAACAGACCTCTTAGGGGTCACTCTGTCTGCCCAAAGTGCATTCTTTAAACTACTGGGCCAGGTCCTTTGGTTGTCCTCTATTGTTCTTTTAATAATTTTGATGAGGTTCTTATTTGTGCTCTCAGCTAGGCTATTACCTTGAGGGTAATAATTTGAAGATGTGCTCAAATGAATGCCATGGTTATCGGCCTAGTCGGTTACCCTTAGACCCGCGAATGCAAGGGCGTTATCAGATATGATGGAGTCAGGTACTCCAAACCTAGTGACTATATCTTCATAGAAGTTCAACACTGAGGATTCCTTTGCTTCCTTCAATGCAACCGCTTCTGTCCACCTCGTAAAATAGTCAGTGGCTGTAAGTACCCATTTGTGACCAGCACTAGAAGGTGGATTTATTGGTCCAATAAAATCGATGCCCCATCTTATGAAGGGCTGCTCTACTTGAATTGGATGCAGGGGCATAGCAGGAAACCTTTCCTTTCTTGAAAACAGAGCACATTTGATGCACTTTTTTGACCAGGCATACGCATCTTTGAACAAGCTGGGCCAGTAGTAACCAACTCTCATAACCTTCCAGGCAGTAGTTCTGGGAGCAAAGTGACCTCCTGCAGCTCCATCATGAAACTCATGAAGCACTTTTTCAATTTGGTCCCTGTGAATGCATCTTAACAAGACACCATTTAGATCTTTCTTAAAAAGAACATTGCCCATCAACACATATGGTATGGACTGCAGTCTAAAGTATCTTCTTTTGGCTCTATTCAGACCTAATGGGCATTGACCAGTTTGTAGAAATTGGGTCATATCTTGAACCCAATTAGTTATCCCCATGGGCCCATCATCTTGAGCATTCTGAGGCTCATTTGTATTGGCAAGCACAACATCCTTTTCTAGTTCACTTTCACTGCTCGACCCTAAAGCAAGCTATTCACAAAGACCTTTACCTCTAACTAGTTTGGTGATGCTAATATCTACATCGTACTCCATGACCTTAGCGATCCACCCTGCTCTTTTTTCATTCAGATCCTTATTCAACAGAAATTCCTTCACACTTGAGTGTGCAACGAGAATATGAACCTTATTGTTTGAAAGCAAAGGTTTGAACTTCTTTAGACTTCTAATCACAGAGAGAACGTGCTTTTCAACAAATGTATACCTTTCTTCGTAATCAACAAGTATTTGGCTAAAGAAGGCTATGGGTTGCTCCAAATTGTCGCTATTCTTCTTAACCAACATAGCAGAGATTGCACCACCACTACCAAAAGCATATAAAAAGAAGTCTTTAGAGAAGTCAAGGTTTACCAATGTCAGAGCAGATGCTAACGCCTCCTTGATTTCTCCAAAATTGTGCTTTGCCTTCTTTGTCCAACTGAAGACTGCATTCTTCTTTAACATGGTTGTTAGAGGTTGTAGCAGGTTCACCACGTCTGGAATGAACCTTCTCAGAAAGTTGATCTGTCCCAGAAAGCTCTGTAGGCCCTTCTTGTGATTAGGTAGCAGCAACTCAAGTATGGCTCTGACTCTTTGAGGGTCAATAGTGATTCCCTGCTTTGACACTATGTGTCCTAATAGTTTCCCTTCGTGGACAACAAAGATACTCTTCTTTGGATTGAGGGAGATACCGAACTCTCTGCATTTTTCAAACACTTGCCTAAGATGTAACAGATGTTCATCAACATTCTTAGAATAAACTGTGATGTCATCTAGGTAAATCAGTATAATCTTGTTGATCAAACTTTGAAATGCCATGTCCATGGCTCTCTGAAACATGGCACCAACATTGGACAAACCAAAAGGCATCCTTTTGTATGCCATGGTGCCCCATTTAGTTGTAAAAGCAGTCTTAAACTGATCTTCCTCTTTAACCAGCACCTGATTATATCCTGAAAAACCATCTAGTAAGGAAAACCTTTCAGAACCAGCAACCTCTTGTAAGATTTGTTCCATGGAGGGCAGTGGGTAGTGGTCTTTTAGAGAGGATCGGTTAAGATCCCTGAAGTCTACACAGAGCCTTGTCTCACCACTTTTCTTTCTAACCGGTACAAGATTAGAAACCCATGAAGTGTGCTTGATAGGGAAGACAATACCCCCCTCAATTAGTTTAGTCAGCTCCTTAATCATTAGGGGCTCAAGTTTAGGATTCAAGGGCCTTTGTTTCTGCCTTACTGGCTTGGCATTAGGTTCTAATTCAATTGTATGCTGAGCAATATGGGGATCAAATCCTTTCAAATCTGAATACTCCCAAGCAAAGACATCATGAAACTCTTAGCACAAAGCAACAAAAGCTTGTCTATCTTCAGGTGAACAAAGTTTGCCTATCTTAAGAAGTTTACCTTTGAAAATCTCCAGCTCTTCATAGTGTTCTTCTTCGATTTGCAAGCCAGCTCTACCCTTTTTGAGCTGATCATCAGTACTGAAAATTGACTCTAAGGTAACCAATCCTTTGGGAAATTTGTTTGTCTTCAGCTGTATGACCTGATCACCATACTGCTACTTGAGTTTTGCTTGATTCACCATGGAGAACTGATCTTCCTCAAGCAAGAAGGGAAGGATCTGCTCATCACTGTCAAAGACTTGCCAGTGAATGTTGTTGTCAGGAATTGAAGGTTTGACTACAACCTTCACATACTGCTGCACCTTCTCTTTTCTGATGTCATTTGGAATATCAAACTGTACTCCAATAGCTGCGAGCCTGTCAGCATGCTTGTTTTGATTTCTTGGGATAGACACTAAGTTAAAGGCATTAAAATATTCGAGCATGTTCCACACTCTATTTCTATAAGACTTTAATGTGTCATTTTTAGCAACATTCAGGCCCCTTACTTGATTAACAATTAATTCGCTGTCCCCATGGACTTTCAAGTTGGTTATTCCTCTCTTTCTTGCCCACTCTAGACCTTGAACAAGGCCTTCATACTCAGCAGTGTTATTGGAGCATGCAAAAGAAAAACGGAATGCAGAGTAGTACCTATCACCTTGTGGAGAAATCAACATTGCACCTCCTCCTGCTCCATTTTTACTTCTAGAACCATCAAAGAACATCTCCCAAAGTCCATTAAGCGGTTGTAATAACAGATCTGCATCTTTCTCCAAGTTTGGAATCTCTGTATCAGGCTCAAGGATGACATAGTTGCCCATACCAGCATCTCGAATGAGGTCTACAGGACTGTCCGATACATTTTCAACCACCCATTCATGCAGCAGCACGTCAGGAACAACTTCTAATTGGAGTTCTTGAGCAGCAGCTAGTTCATTGTCAGTAAAAACAACACAATTTGCATTTGCAGTAGAAGGAGCAACATTGATGGGGCTTGGGTTATATGGCTCAATGTGGTCTTTGGCCAACCTTTTAGACTTGATGGTAACTTTAGTCCCATATCTTGTTCTAAATAACATATGTCACCAATCGGCCGACACATAACCGCCTATCTTGGTTGTAAAGTCTCTAGATAAACACAAGGAAAAGAAAGGTGGAAGGTCTATGACACATATGTCTTGAGGGACTAAAAAATTTGGACAAGCATGCAAAGTGAGATTTAGATCCTTGATAATACCCAAAGTATTAACTGAAGTGCCATCTAATTGGATCACTTCCTTCTCCAAAGGTTAGTATTTTAGTCCAAGTTTGTCAGCAATCTGCTTTGGCATGACGGAGCTGCTAGCTCCACTATCCACCATACAGTTATGGACTAATTTATCACTGATAATTACTAACACGTAGAAAGGAGGTGGTTTAACTCCTTTTTCGTTCTCTATGCAAGGCTGCTGATCATTTCCTTGAGAATCATTTGTTAACACGGCTCTAACCTGACCTATTGGGGGCTTGGATTCATCAGACATTTTCAAACTTGATAGGGCTGATTGTAACATATCCTTTTGACCGGGGATGACTAAAGAATCCCACATAGACATGGTTACATTTGTCCTTTTCATACTATCAAGAATGTTAAAAGGTGCAATTGGATTTTTATTGTGTACCTTTACGCCAGTATGATCAGCTTGTAAGCGTGGCTGCTCCTTGTCTGGGAGTTGCTGATCTCTTTGCCAACCACTAGTCACTCGAGAGGTAGATGGTTCCACAGCTGCCACCCTTCCTCTATCAGCTACTTGGTCAAGCTCGAATGCTCTCTTCTTTGCCCTAGTGTTAGCTGTAACTGGAGAGCTATCCTCATTCAACCCACATAATTCTTGACCTTGCCAATTAAGCAGGGTTGTATCATTGCTTAATTGGTCCTGATGTTGTGAAGATGCATCATTGCATGCACTCTGCTGTGAACCTGAAGCATTTTGTACCATCAGTACTTGATTGATGAGTCCATTTGAACAAGTGGCTTGATTATGAGGCTGGTTACAAGGGTAGCACCATTCATAATTAGCCGCTAAGTTGTTTTGAGTGGGAACTAGGTCCCTGACTGCACTAACAGGTGCTGGAGCATAGGCCTGAAAAGGCCTTATGTTCATACTCTATCTTGAGCCCTGATAATTGCCCTGATACTGCTGTCTATTCCCTTGGAATTGTTGTTGTTGACCTTGAAAAAGCTGACTTGAGGCCTGATTTTGCTGTTGATAAGGCCTGAAATAGGTCTGTTGCTTTTCCAAGTTCACCAACTTGTTACCAAAAGTCTGTAAAAGACTTTTGATCTCTTGTAATTCATTTGATGAGCTTGAAGCAACACTTTCTTGCTTGTCAATGGTTTGAACAACAGCTGGTAGCATTGGTATAGCTGGTAGAGGTGTGAAAGGAGGTATTTGCAAAGGGATGTTTGCATGAATTTTTGGAAATATTGGCATTGGTGGCCTAGGAGTGAGTTTTCCTGCCTGTATCAAGCTATTTTCAGCTCTGATAGCTATTTCAAAGGCGTCTAGTAGAGAGACCCCTCCCATTGACTGTATCATAACAGCTATATCACTGTTCAGAGCCCTTAAAAAATACAAAAATGCGTATTCTGGAGGTGGCCTCACCATTGCAGGGATTCTATCCCAAGTTCTCTGAAATCTAAAGTTGAAATCATTCATTTGCTCTTGTGGAGCCCTCTTGATTGTAGTTAATTGCTCCAGTAGAGACAAGTTGTCAGACCTATCTTGGAATTGCTTATGCAACTTATCTCCAAATTCGTCCCATGTTGCAATTGAACTGACTGGTAGGCTCTTGTACCACTGCACAACTTTTCCTTTCAGTGAAGTAGCTAGCAATCTCACTGCAACGTCCTCTTGTGTTATGTGGTGGACTTCGCATAACGAAGCCACATCTCTCAAATGTTCAATTGGAGTAGTTTGATCTTCTCCCATGAAAGTTGGCAAACTCTTCAAGGCTACCATTGGGATATCATTGTGTTGTGCCAGATTCAAGGGACTCCCTCTATTGAAAGCAACGAAGGGTTGATTCCTTGGAGCAGCCATTGGAGGTATCTAAAGTGGATTTGTGGGTGGAGCAAGATGAGACCCTATAGACGGAGGAGTGGACTGAGTTCTTCTAGAATAGATAATCCTTGTTCCTCTCTTCTCTGTTGCTCTGCCTTTCCTTCTTGGTGGTGATAGCTGCAAATATTCAAATGAATCTGAACTACCTCTAGTATGAACTTTTCTCATAAACTATAGAAGGCACTAATTTCTGGGGTTCTTCTTCTTTGTGGAGTTGCCAAGTATGCCAAAGGACTTCTATGAAGTCTAAAATTCACTGGTTGCATACTAAACCAGCAGTTCAATCTAATTTGGGTCCCACCGGGCATGCCAAAAACTGTTGTCACCTAGAATTGCACCCTGTGCAAAGTTTACAAAAAACTGAGCAATCTAGAGCAACATGGGATCATCTCAAGGCTGTGGGTCACCTATAACTAAAATGAACCTCTGGAGAAGGCTGAATTCCTTTGGGTATCATCTAAACTATTATTTATTTGAGGGGAAAGAGGGAAGAGATGCATAAATTAAAGAACTACACTAGGGTGATACACCAAACTGATAAGAAATCATGAAATGAACACAGGAAGAACATACACATGAAATCCTAATTGCTATTCTCAGAACAACCTCTTTCAGATTTAATGCTTTAATCCTAACAGGTTTGATCTACATACACATCTCAAAAAGGAGAGATTAATTTCACAACTCTAAGATATGAATACAGAATTATAAAACATAGTTAAAGACTTGCATGTTCAAAAGAAAGATACATAAATGAGAATCAATACAAACACGAACACAAGCTTCCAAGGTAAACTCTATGTTGTATTCAGGATTCTAGTTGAGTTACAGAAACATACATTAATTGAGAAAGGATTGATAAAAAATCACTAACTCTCTTGAATGTATAATCGAAACTCCTTACAAAAAGGAAAAAAATTCCTTATATACAGACTGTATGTCGGCCCCTTAGGGCTTACAAAAATATCCCAGTTCAAAAAAAGATCTATCTTAGATATTTGATGAATTAATTGTAGAAGACTGCGTGTCCCTGTTGTTGGTGTCGGTGTGAAGAACCGCCCTTGGATAAGCCTTCTCCTTATCTTTTGTAGCATTAATTCTTCTGATCCATCGTGTCCAGCTACCGAGTCCCCTGTTGAAGAGCCGCATTGAATGCCCCCGAGCTCAGAATAGATATATGTTGTATTCATGTTGCATTCGTCCCACGTTGGCATTCCATGTTCTGATCAAACTGTCACGGCTCGCCTTAGATCGCTCTGGTTAGTCGAGCACCTTCCACGCAGGCCCTAAAGCTGGTCAAAAGTCCCTTTGAATGGAATTGCATCTTGGCAAGACACTAAAAGTGTCTTGCCAATGCGATTGTGTGTCTCTGCAGCTTTAGAAGTCATGTTGATACCGCCAAAACCATCGGCAAGACAAACGGATTCGGTTAGAAGTCCCAGCGAGCACCATTGAGTCACATCGATATCCTTTTCATTTGGTACATCCATCTCTATTAGCCAGAGATTATATGTTCGGGAAGACCTCCTAGCGAGCCCTCCATCTCTCGGCGAGCACATATGCAGTCGGTATGACTCTTGGTGATGACCTCTCGTCGAGCTCATTTTGTTTGCCCTCGAGCTTACTCTTCTCCTCCGGGCTCGAGCTCCTTTGGTTTTCGGTGAGACATTGGTCTGTCGGCTAGACTTCATACCAAGCGCCTCTTCACTCTCTGCCGAGCTGTTCACTTTACTATCGGCGAGACAACACCGAGTCGGGGAGACCTCTTATCGAACTCACAAGACTATGCCGAAGTATATAACCTTCGGCGAGACTCCAGACAGTCGCCAGGACCCCATGGCGAAAGCCCCAACTCTTAGCAATACCATATGTTTTGTTGGTGGGACCCCTACTTGTTTGCTTCAACCTTCAAGACCCCTTTGTCAGGGAGACCCTCTCTGGTCGGCATGAGGTTGTGCCGATGACACTTATCCCGGCGAGGCCTCACTTCATCTGTCGGCAAGAGGCCGTCCGCATCTCCCTGAATGCATTTTACCTAACCGAGCTCCGCTTTCCTTTTGCCAAGAGATGACTGAGTCGGGGAGACTTCTCTCTGACTTGGAAAGATACACCGAAAGCCTCCTTGTCGCTGAGACATTAATGGGTTGCTAAGACACCTGCCGAATTCCCTTTTGTCTGCCCGAAGAGCTACCTTTGTGTTTTCGGCAAGAGTCTTGCGGAACTAATTTTGTCTTGGTGAGGACCCATCTGAGTATCGGCAAGAGCCTATTGGTGTCACTCCGAAAGCATTTCACTCTGCCGGGATGTTTCCCTGAGCTTAGGGAGAGCTTGCTTGGTCGGCAAGACATCTTGCCGACCCTGCCCTCATTCTGTCCGAGCTCTTCTTTACCTTCATTGAGACTCTCTCCGAACTCCTGCATTCTTTTTGAGCTCTTCTCACCCCTCGGCAAGACATCTGATGTCAGAGAGACACTCCAGCGAAGTCCCTTAGTTACACCGAGGTTCTTTTGTGTCGGCGGGACTTTTGCCAAAGACAACTGCATCGAGGTCCATCCTTTCCTTTCGGCGAGACTTTCGCCCATGCCAAGACCTCCCGGTGAAGCCCCTCACTTTTTCTGAAAGTATTTCTTGCTCCGAGACTCTTCACATGTCAGCGAGACATTGAACCTTCGTTGGGACTTCTCATCGAGCGCTGCAGGTCTCCCCGAAGCCCGTGGTCACCGAGAGTCTCAGCGAATGACGATTGAATGGTCTATCGGCCAAGGAAATCCATGCAATAAGAGGTCATACCAAACCCTCTCCGTTATAGCGATAGGCTCTACAGGCTCGTTCGGCATGACAGAAACTAGGTCTCAGCGACTTGCTCAAGATGGAATAAATCAAACAGTCAATCGGCCAGATAATAGGAGAGTCTTGCCGACTTTCTCCTCGGATGATTTTCATGCTGAATCTTCCTAGGGTGGCTTCTCCCATTGAGTTCCCCGTGACGTAGCAAAAAATGTAGAGTCTTTGGCCTTGTGTGAATGTCCCACTGGCCTCTGAAGATCTAACATTTGGTTATCTCGCCTGATTTAACTGTAGGTGAAATGGAGGCAACATTTCCCATATATACAATGTTCACAAAATTCAAATTCAAGGTTACAATCTTCAAGCCCCTCAACCAGGTTTTTATTCTTCAAGGTTTTTAAACCTTTCTCTCCAATGTGGCCTAGCCTATGATGCCAGAGCATAGTATTTTCTGCTGGAAGTTTAACTTCCATAGAGTTTACACAATTAGGAACATTTCCCTCTTTTCCTCCATGAGTAGCTTTCTGTGACTTTATAGAGACATTGTTACATTGAATAGCATGTGCATCCAACTTGTACAAGGTACCAATACGAGCACCCCTTGCTAGCACCATTGAGCCTCTAGTCATCTTGCAGCCATTTCCAAAGAAGGTGACTTGCACTCCAATATCATTCAGCTTACTGACAGACAATAAATTTTGAGCCAGACCTGGTATATGCATCACATCCTTGATTCCCTTGACTCTGCCATCAAGGAATTGGATTCTGACTCTTCCACGACCAACAATTTCCAAAGTTGAATCACTTGCCAAGTACACCTTTCCACCATCGTATTCTTCATACTTCGTGAACCAATCTCTATGAGATGGCATGTGGAAAGATGCTCCTGAATCAATCAGCCAGACATCATCTGATGCATGTGTAGCCAAGGCTGCAATGAAGGCGTCTGCATCACTCTGAGAAGAATCATTATCAGAAAATTTCTTCTTCTTCTTCTTTTTCTCCTCTTTACAATCCTTTCGGACATGACTAGGTTGCCCATAGTTCCAACACTTCACCTTGGACTTCTTGCTAGGAGACTTTGATCTCCCCTCTGATTTCGATTTGGACTTCTTGTCCTTCTTGCCTTTCTCTTTCAACCTTCCTCTAACAACAAGGGCCTCCTTCACCATCTCAGAAGATTTCCTTCTCATCTCTTCTGATAACAAAGAAGCAACAACATCTTCCATCTTGAAACTGGATGTTGTACTCCCAATAGCCATCACCAGGTGATCCCATGAATTTGGCAAAGAACACAATATCAGCATACATCAATCCTCTTCATCAATCTTCACACCAACAAATGTTAACTGTGCAATCAACATGTTGAATGCGTTCAAATGATCAACTACAGACCCTCCTTCCTGCATTCTCAAAGTGTACAACTTCTTCTTTAGGAACAATTTATTCACCAAGGACTTCCCCTGATAAATAGATGCCAATATCTTCCATAAGGAAGATGCAGTCTTCTCTTCATGCACATTCAGAAGAATGAAGTCTGCCAAACAGAGCCTTATCAACCACTTAGACTTTCTATCTACAAGGTCCCAATCTTCTTGCTTCATGCCTGTAGGCTTAGTTCCTGACACAACAATCCAAAGATCATGATCAACCAATAGATCTTCCATCTTAAGTTTCCACAACTCAAAATTGCTACCATTGAACTTCTCTATTTCAATCTTTCTTGATGTGCTAGCCATCTCAATTTGTAATTCGAATTAACAAAACTTCTACAAGACTCCCACTGAACAAAAAATGACACAAAAAACCCAACATACCCACAAGGATAACACAACTAGCCAGGCTCTGATACCACTTGCAAGGAAAGCTAGATGTAGAAGCAACTCTCCTAACGTCAAAAACCTCAGGGAAGAATGTAGAGATACCTTTTATATTTTATAATTAAAGTCCAATTAAGATGCACTAGAAAGAGATTACAGAAATAGAGAAATAGACAAACACATATGAACACCAGATATACGTGGGAAAACCCTTACGGGAGAAAAACCCACCACACCAAGAGAAGTCACTTTGTATTATAGTAATAAAGATTACAAATAGAGTTCTGACTTATCTTTCTGATGTCAGTTTGCAACAACATTCACCATGAACAACCTTGTTACAAAACATTCACGTTACAGTCTTCACATAATAGAATTCATCCACTGATCATACAATCACACCAATCCGTTGATTCATCGAACCAGCCATCATCTACCAACTTCTGAGTAAATCCATGTCGCCCCTGTCTATCAAGCTTCCTCTCAGTAACGGCCGCAACAGACTGTCTCCCAATGGTTCCCATTCGGCTTCTCTAATTGGTCGACTACAAGCCACATAGGATAATCTTCACTCGGTCAAAAGGCTTCAATCTATGTTGTCATGTCGGTGAGACACTAACCGTGTCTCCCCGATGCCATGAAGTCAGCATTCGATATCGCCAAGAGTCCATACTATCGGCAAGATGTTACACCGAGTCAAGAGAGCTATCACTAAGACTTATCACTTTCACTAAGAGATCATACCGAGGTTCAAAGTTACTTTGAAGTGCTCATCTATCGCCAAGACATATCGCTATCGCTGAGACGTTACTCTAAAATCTTAAGTCATACTGAGCACCAAGCAACAATTGGTAAGACTTCTGTCCATCGCTAAGAGTTCTTAGCGAACCCTTAGTGTTACCCCGATGCCTCTAAGTGTTTCCCCATCGGCAAGACCTTCATCGGTCGCTGAGAGATCTTCTTGATACCTTTGAGTTACCCTGAAGACACCAAGTGAATGCTATTGGTGAGGCATTCCTATCAGTAAGACTTCTTATTGAACACCCAAGACTCTCCCCAAAGGCTTCAACAGAAAACGCTGTCGGCGAGACTTTAGCTATTGCTGGGACTTCACACCGAAGTAAGCCTTTCGGCCAAGGGTCTCCCCGATATACGATATGAATGGCTTGTCGGCCAGAGATCTCCACTTGGTAGGAGGTCATACCGAACACAATAGGTCATAGTGATAGGATCATTCGGCATGACTTAAACATTGTCTCAGCGACCTGTACAAACCACAAGATCCAAAGCTGCTAGTCGGCCAGACCCAAAGCATGTCACACCGACTTGCCTCACTTAGAGGTTTCAACCTGTGAGATTGAGGCATATATTTCCAACAATTATTAGTCCTTAAAACCATAATCTTTCTACCAATATAATTCTCTACGAGAGTTTTAAACTCTTTAAAATAAATAAATACTTGATATTTAATTCTAAGGAAACATACCTATGTACTTCTACTATCATCATTAATGAAAGACACATAATGTACAAATTTAGAAATTGAAGTGATATTAATAAGAAAAAATACATTAGAATGGATTAAATCTAACAATATAGATGATTTATGAGAACTAGAGTAAAATTGAACATGATTGCATTTTCCATATATGCAATGCTCACATATATTGAATTCAAGATTGTAATAAGTTAACCCCTCAACAAGTTTATATTTTTTAGGGCCCTTAGACCCTTCTCACCTATGTGATCCATTTTTTGGTGCCATAACATCATCTTCTTAGTCGGTAGATTAGTCTCAAAATCATGAGAATCTTTAGGTACCTAAAAATCATGACCATTAGAATTAGATGTGACACCCCTCATTGCTACCAATTCTAATGGTGAAGGTGTAGATTCTACAAATATCTTAAATATAGGAATAAAAAATCTATTGCACTTAATCGTGCATTCATCCAACTAAAATAGAGTGCCTATGTAAAAATACTTAGCAAGAACCATAGCTCCTCTCACCATCTTGTACCCTCCACTCAAGAAAACAACATGTACACATTCAAATCATTAAGTTTAGTTACAAAAAATATTTTCCATGTCAAACCAAGGATATGCAATACACTATTGATCCCCTTCACTTGTCTATGAAGGAATTGATCAAGACTCTTCCATGGCCAACAATATTCAAATTATATTCATCTCCAAGGCATTGCCTCCTCATCATCATATTCTTCATATTTTGAGAACCAACCTTGATATGAGGTTCTCTAGAAAGAGGCACCAAAGTCTATCAATCAAGCACCATAAAATGCATATGTATCCAAGGCCACAACAAAGGCATCACCATAATTTTTGGAGGACTTTTTGGATTAATCATCATAATCACTCTTCTTCTTCTCCTATTCTTTGTGGTCTCCTCTAGAATGTCTACACTTGCAACAACTCCAACATTTTGTCTTGGTATTACCAAGATATTTGGATCTAGATTTGTGTCACTTGTCATTTTTCTTACCTTTCTCTTTCCATCTTCCATGAATAGATATAGCTTCCTTAGAAGATTTATAATTTTTAATTCACATATCTTCAAAAAGTAATAATGCCACCACCTCATCCCTTTTATCTTGTTGGTAGTTCTGCCAATATCCATAAGAAGGTGGTCCCATGAATCTAAAAATGAGCATAAAAATTCTTATGTTGATCCTCCTCCGTCTTCACTCTAATGGAGAGAAACTAGGTCATGATCATAATGAAAGTGTATGAATGTGAAATGAAATAAACCAAATAAAATAAAATTAAAGAAATTCAATACTTAATTTCACATGCAAACCTCTGATTGCACGTGTGTAAAGTTATGCTCCTTTTGGATGTGGCTGCTCAAATCACCAACATAATGTTAGCATTCCTTAGATATGAGACTAATATGACTTGAATACAAAATGAATGCTTGATAGTTAATTATTGATGATGTAAGATGATTTGATTTATAATGTTGCAATAGGATTTAGTGAATGGATAGGATTGTGTACTGTTGTAAATTGTCACCCTTGATAATTTCACACTAGGTTTTGCTCCTAAATTATTGAGCCTAATTGGGTCCCTAATTTCATAAATTATGCATTCTATAGCCCATTTGTACCATCTTTCCAAGAAATTTCAAGCATTGAACAAATGCATCCAATTAATATTATACCCCCGATAGTTAATGTTTTGGAGAATAGGTCCAAGACCCATTCACCCTAGGGTGTATGGGTCCCCCTATTTTTCCAAGGACCAATTTTAGACATGTCAGAGTGGCCATTTTAACATTCAAAATTCAAATTGCAAATATCGACTATCGATATTTAATTCTCGAGAAATTAGATCAATGTTTATAAATACCTAGTTATTACATCATTTGAAAAAAACAAGAATTCATGAGAAAAAAATATTGTTAAGATCAGTCAAGAGCAACATTTCAGAGCTTTATTACAACAATTCAAGATCCTAACATCATGCAAAATCTTATGTAACTTTATGCGTGTTCATGTTATCATTGTTTTGTGAAGGATAACACTTTTATAGGTCTCTAAAGCATTCAAGCATTCAAGCAAGTAAGATATAGGACCTTGAAGTGATGTGCATGAATCTAGTCCTTCAAGGAAGCCATTGAAGGGTGGTGAGTTGTAGCACTTTGTGATTTCATCATTCCTTCCTATCATTTATCCATTCTATCATTGACATTTCCATTGTGGAAGTGGAAGCACTTAAACGAGGTTTTACTAGGTAAGCCCCTAAATGGACCAATATTTTACCTCTCTTTGAATGTGCAAATTTTAGGTTTAAAGTGGATTGAAGGAATATTGAAGACAAATTTTTCACTATTGCATTTGAATCCCTACATCTTATCAACTCACATAAACTCACCTACAAAATTATTCGACAATGCTCTGACAATTGTGCAACCAGAAATCAAAAGCTCATATCTATCAACAAAGGATCCCAAAAGTAGAGAAAAAGTGTCCTAAAAGGACCCATACACCCTTGGGTGAATCACTCCTACTAGAAAACTCAGACCAAACTTCTGGTGATAGGTACACAGTCCTCTACACTTCCCAGATCTTCCTATAAGTTGTTATAGTTTGTGCATTGTCGGGATCTTGCATTTTTCATATTAAGTCATATAGCTTAATTAGGTTAATCATTGCAAATGAATTCCAAATCATTCTAATCCTTAATAGGAAGGAAATTCAGGTCTAATTGGCTTGCCTTCATGGTTGAAATCCAATTTATTCACCTTGTTAATCTCCATCTTAATGAAACATAGGAAAATACCCCACATCCATCCTAACCAATTCCAATCCTAGGTTTATATAGTAGACCTAGGGTCCCCATTTTTATTTCTTTCATTTTGGTGAACTTGACTTGTTAACATTATATTCATTCTAAAAATTCATCCTTGATCTAAGTTTTTCATTGCATTCTTTTGCATCTTTCATTTAGGGTTTCACTTTTGCATCATAAAAAAGACAAAAAAATGTATATCATTTTGTATCATAGGTTGCATTAGGATTCATTTTAGTCATTTAGATCAGATTTACATTGAAAATTGCATTCATAATTACCATTTATATTCTTGCACATTTGCATTTGCATCATATTTTCTTCATTTGAGCAAATTTTGGAAAAATACTTAGTTACAAACTTGTTTGCACATAGAATCATAAACTTTAGATGGCATAATAAACATTCAAATTTTGAATTTTTAGAACCCCTATCAAGGACTCAGATGCCCTTGGGTGCCTCTATCCTTGTACACTTGTATTAATAATCTTTTTCACATGTCTCTGTCTCTGTGTCTTTAGTCTGTATTTTCTTGTAGAACTTTGTTTTGACATTCTTACTTGCATTCATTTAGACATCTTTCATTTATCTCAAAAAGTGATAAAAAAGCATTTTTTTTGCATTATTTTGTTTTAGAATTGCATCAAAATCATCATTTTCAAATTTAGTCATCTTAAAATCAGTTAATTTGCGCATTTTAGATCATAAACTTGCATTCAAACTTGTCATTTATTGTTCACATATTGATATACACTTGCATTGGCATAAATTAGGAAAATTCTAGAAAAGTATTCACTATTTAAACTGTTTGCATCTAGACCCAAGATCCTTTAGCAATTCCTTACATAGTCAAACTTAAAAATTCTAAATTCCCTATCTCATCATGGTTAGGTGCTTGGATAAAGTTTGGATGTCCTTGAAATCCTTGGTTTATGTTTCAAGTTGCATGTTTGGAAATGACCCTAATTTTGATAATGACACTCATGATAGTTCATCTCCTAAAACATGTCTTCTTGATATTTTGGGTCAAGATAGAGAGAGCATGCATGAATTCATTAAAAATTCCTTACACAACCTTGAGAATAATGCAACCTTTTATCCCTCAATACAATGGCCTAATCACCCATATCAAAAATCAACATCTCTTGCCATACCATCACTTGAAATGTTCACTTTGTTACATCTAGAAACTTAATCACAAGGCATACCTCAACCAAGGTGCATGGATATACCTATTAGTAACAATCACAAGGAAAGAACATAAACCAACCCCCTATCATATGAGCATAAAATCACATCAACCAAGAACTCAAACACCCTTGGATGCCTCTATCCTATTATCCATTAATAACTCAACTTCCTATGATAGAACACTCTTAGAAGCCTCTATCCGGACTTGTTGTCTATTTTCTAGTGACTGGTTGCAAAATAGTTTGAACCAAATTAAAAAATCTCATCTCATCATGGTTAGGTCTTGTGTAAATTTTGGATGTCCTTTAAATCCTTGGTTGATGTTTCAAGTTGTGTCTTTGGAAATGACCCTAATTCTGATAATGACACTAATGATACTTCATCTCCTAATACATGTATTCTTGATATCCTAGATTAAGATAGAGAGAGAATGCATGAATTCATACAAAATTCCTTACACAACCTTGGGAATAATGCAACCTTTTATCCCTCAATGCAATGGCCTAATCACCCTTACCAACAATCAACATCCCCTATCATACCACCACTTGAAATGTTCACTTTGTTACATACAAAAACTTAATCAAAAGGAATGCCTCAACCAAGGTTCATGGATATACCTATTAGTAATAGTCACAAGGAAAGCACATCAACCAACCCCTTACCATATGAACATAAAGTCACAAACATACCCATTAACTTGGAACAAAGTTATGGACAAGGCTTTAGAATCTTAAGAAAATAAGGATGTGACATAAAGAATGAACATGAAATTCATCCTCTCTTGGAACAAACACCATCGAAAGACACTAAAGGAGTAGGGTACCAAGATCCTCCACCTTCACATCAAACATTTTTTCCACCAACCAAGAAATAAAAAGTCCATGGTCCTATTAAGAAATTACCTTTCTTGCATTCTACAAGCAAGATTGAACAGGCCTTAGACACACTTCACAAACTAGGACACATTACATTACCACCCATTTGTGACTGAGAAGATACGAAAAGAAAGAGTACAAATACATTTTATTGTTGATATCATAGAATAATGGGATATCTTACTGACGAATGTCACACTTTAAAGATGAAATTAAGAGAATTTGATCCTTACGGGGATCAAATTGAACATATGATAGATTAACATTCTTTTTCTTTTCTCCTTGCCATGTGTTAGTTGTAGTATCACACAATACTCACTACCATCCATGAGGGTATAAACTTATCCTTATGCAATCATCTTTTATTTCACAAGGAGCAACATATCATAATATATTTGGCTCACTTTTTTCCTTACACTTGGGGGGCAAGGGGTTAGAGAACCTTGTGTTGGGTGCATTCCTTCTTGGGATCCCTTTTTTATCTCCTTAAAATGTTAGTATAGTAAGTACACTAACATTTTAAGGGGGGCATATAGTCCCCCACTCATTGTTTGCATAAGAAATGGTCCCTTCATAGTGATGATAGCATACATCTCCTAGGAAGTGTGACCTTGGCAATGAAAGTGTGGACTTCTTGATCTATGTGAGTGTCTTTTTGGTGGTGATATATTAGGATTTATTTCCTCTAAGAGTGTGACTATCTTGGCATATGAGGTTCCCCAATGTGGTAAGACTATGGTTAGTATTCCCTAAGTTGTGATATTTTTTTATTCCTTGACTTGTCCTCTCTTGGTGGTGATGTCATGTATGATATTCCCTAAGGTGTGATCTTTCATGTATTGAGAAAATCCCCTTTGGTTGTCTTTTTAAATCACCTTTTGTGGTGGTGTTGTTACAACACCCCTTAAGGTTTTGGCCTTATCTTGTCATTGTTTATGCACCCCCTGAGGTGAGTTATGTTTGTCCCTCGAGATGTTAAACCTTGTGCACCCCCCTTAGGTTAGTTTTGTTTGTCCCCTAAGACATTAAACCTTGTGCACCCCCTGAGGTGAGTTTTGATTTTCCCATGAGATGTTAAACCTTGTGCATCCCCTAAGGTGAGTTTTGTTTGTCCCTCAAGTCGTTAAACCGTGTGCACCCCCTAAGGTGAGTTTTTGTAAGATAGTTCATGGATTCAACATAATGGAGCTTATTGGGTCATGAATTTGAGCACCCCCTTTTAACATGGCCACCTAGCATAAAACACCTTGCTTTCTACTGGAGCCATGTGTTTCATGAGTGATGCGACATACCACAACTTCATAGTCCTCATGATAGCTAATATTTATTCGATGGATGATGTTTGGTATTTGAGACAATTTAAGATTGAGGTCTCTTTGCCTTACCAACTCGAATCTTTTAGTACTAACCTTGTGTTTTGTTTCATGTCTTTTTCTATGTATTCTTTATGTTTACATTGTGTTTATTTTCATATTGTCATCATCTCTATGTTCCATCATGCCATGTGTTTTCATCATGTATACTTCATGTTTTCCAACATGTATATTTGTGTATTTTGTTTTGCTACATATTATACATGTGTGGTACTTTGTGCTTATGTTGGTTTTCCATGGGTTCTTGGATCCTAGGGGCTTGATCACCTCCCTAGATCCACACTGATCCTATCTCTTCAACACTTGGACAATTATACCCCTCTTGACATAGATTTTCTACTTTAGTGTAAGTATGAGTGTAAGTTCATACTCTCACTAAAGTGGGGGCTAAATGCACCATTTTAAATTGTCACCCTTGAAAATTTTGCACTAGTTTTTACTCCCCCTAAATTATTGAGCCTAATTGGGTCCCTAATTTCCTAAATTATGCATTCTATAGCCCATTTGTACCATCTTTTCAAGAAATTACAAGCATTGAACAAATGCATCCAATTAATATTCTACCCCTGACACTTAATTTCTTGGAGAATAGGGCCAAGAACCATTCACCCTATGGCATATGGGTCCCCCTATTCTACTAAGGACCAATTTTGGACATGTTGGAGTGGCTATTTTAACATTCAAAATTCAAATTGCAAATGTTGGCTATAAGGATTTAATTCTCAAGAGAGAAATGACTATAAATACTTAGTTATTATATCATTTGAAAAAAAAGTGCTATTCATGAGCAAAAAATATTTTCAAGATCATTCAAGAGCAAGTCAAGAGCAGCATTTCAAAGCTTTATTGTAGAAATTCAAGATCCTAACATCATGTCAAATCTTATGTAATTTAATGCGTGTTCATGTTATCATTGTTTTGTGAAGGCTAACACTTTTGTAGGTCTCTAAAGCATTCAAGCATTCAATCAAGAAAGATCCAAGACCTTGAAGTGATGTGCATGAATTTAGTCCTTTAAGGAAGCCATTGAAGGGTGGGAAGTTGCAACACTTTATGATTTCATCATTCCTTCCTATCATTTATCCACTCTATCATTAACATTGCTATTGTGGAAGTGGAAACACTTACACAAGGTTTGATTGAGGCAAGCCCCTCAATGGCCTAACATTTTCCCTCTCTTTGAATGTGTTGATTTTAGGTTTGAAGAGTATTGAAAGAAGATTGAAGACAATTTTTTTCATTGTTTCATTTGAAGCCCTACATATTGTCAACTCACAGAAACTCATCTACAAAATTATTTGACAATGCTCTGATAATTCTGCAACTAGAAATCAAAAGCTTAGATTTGTCATAAGAGGATCCCAAAAGTAGAGAAAAAGTATCCTACAAGGACCCATATGACCTTGGGAAAATAAATCCTTCTATGACACTCTGACCAAAATTTTGGTGATAGGTACACAATCCTCTACATTTCCCAGATCTGCCTGCAAGTTTTTGTTATAATCTGTGCATTGTCGGGATCTTACATTTTTATATTAGGTCATATGAATTCATTAGGTTAATAATTACAAATGAATTCCAAATCATTCTAATCCTTAATAGGATGGAGATTAAGGTCTAATTGGCTCACCTTCATGGTTTAAAGTCAATCTATTCACCTTGTTAATCTCCATCTTAATGAAACATAGGAAAATATCCCACACCATCCTAAACAAATTCCAATCCTAGGTTTACATAGTAGACCTAGGGTTCCTATTTTTCTTTGTTTCGTATTGAATATGATACCTAAGATTTGATCCATAATTTGGGCCCGACCAATGAGGAGATGTGGCATGCATAGGCGAGTTACATGTTATTTTAATATTTAATCAAAATATTATAATTTCTCAACTCAATATGATTGGGTAGTTAACAAATCTGATTGATTAGTCAATTGCCTACATGGAGGAGCTAACTAAGTGCATAAGAGAATCAAGGAGATTTGATTGTTACATGAATGAGTTAATTTATTGCATGGGTGAGTGAAGTGGATTTGATTGATGAGTGGGGTTGAGAGTGACTATGAGTCAACTAATTAGACTAGGTAGTGAACACGATGATGTGGAATTTTTTGATTCAATAATTAATTAACTAGATTATTTTTGCACATGAGGTGGAAATTAATAATTAATTAATTAATTAGTGGATAATGTGTGGATAATTTATTAATTAAATGGATAAATATGTGGATAATTATGGATTTTATTTTATTTTTTATTTTTTTGGTAACTGGACGAATCAATAGCCAAGTGACTTAGATTAGCGTGGCCTGAACGCCATTCACATGAAAACGATGATCAATAGGGCAAGCCCCTATAACCTCTAGGTATCCATAGGGTCCCCACCTCATTTCGACAAGGTGAATGGGATTTGAACTCAGGTGGGTGGACTACCAAACACTTAGAGCGGGCAACCGCACCACTCGAGCTACACCTTGGGGGCAATAATTCTGGATATTTGATTTATTAAATGGATGAATAATGTTAACCAGATTTAATTAAATATTAGGTGTTAGGTGATAATGTGTGTCCTAGGTGACATGGTGATGATGTGTGTGTACTAGGTGATGGATGAATAAATTAGATGATGATAAAATTAAGATCTAGTTGAAATGACAATTAGATGATGTGATAGGATGAAATTAGGACCTAGGTGATAGGATGATTAGATGACATGAAAATGAAATCAAGACCTTGGTGATAGGAAAATTAGGTGATGATAAAGTGATGCAGTGAATGATCACATGCACTAGGAGATAAATGAATGAATTTGATGATATTTAGATGATTAGTTGATGAATGGATAAGGTACTAATGGATGAATTAGGTAACAAATAAGTGAAATCAATGATCTAAGTTAATGTGGCATAATTTAGGTGTTTTCAAAAAGTATTTAGATATTCAAATATAGAACCACCATCATGTATCCTAAGGGCATACAACTTATTTCAAGAAAATCTTGTTTACTAGAGACATAGTCTAATGAATCTCACCCAAATTCTTCCAAATTTTGTTTTGGTAATCTTTTCTTACAAATCCAACAATATTGAATCAACCAAACAAATTCTAATGAAACACTTATCTTTCCAATTCAATGTATCCTAGTTTTATTTTGTTGTGGTAGATTTGGATCTAGATATTGTAGTCCATAGATCTCTATCCATGAGCATATCCTCCATCTTGACCTTCCAAAAATCAAAGTTTGTAATACATAAATTCTCCATCTATATCCTTCATTTTCTTACCATTTTCTTCTTCTTCTAAAATAAGGTCTTTTTGTGCAAAATCCTACTCAATCCAAGACTAGAATAAAATTAACTTATCCCTAACAACTATAATTTGAGATGATCAAGCTCTATTACCAAATGAAATAAATTAGAAATATGAATTATGCTTCCTACATTAATCTATGAGAGGATTCATGTGCAAAATTAAACTTATCATACATTTATAAGGAAATAAACACAAAAACAATATACCACACACACATTAATTTATGTGAGGAAAACCCTTTTAAGAGTAAAATCCCACACTTCAAAGGAATTAAATTTATTATTTAATAATTAATGGTTACAATACACTTGTAGATTCTAAGCATTTATAAGAGCATCACCAACCAAAGATTTGGATTAGATTGTACAATATGATAGTGCCTACAAAAATCACTATAAAAAACATGATCTAGAGAACCCAATAAATATGAGAGGAAACACATGTAACCATGAGCTAAAACAACCCAAAATATGGTGCTTAGATCCCTATTTAAAATTCTAACACCCAAATCCCAAGGTGATTCCATAGGCTTAGAATAGAATATTCCTTCCAATTTCCATAAGTTCATCATAATCTACTCACCAACTTGGGTGCTCTAATTTGGCTTCATTATCTTTACTCAAGCATATCTTATGATGCATCATAACATGCATCATAAGTTGGTTAACAAATGTAACTCTACTTACATCTCCTTTATGTGTCATAGATATTTTTATATTTCTAATGTGGAAGGTCCAAGTTTTGGAGGCCATAAATTTTGATGTGGAAGGTTTTTCGCCCCCCTTTTAAGTTGTAAATATCAAAGAGATCTAATTTTATAAATCAAAGAATTGAACAACCTAAAAAAATTATTTTGGCCAAAAATAACCTCTAGCCCATAGATTGAGTTTTTCTATTTTAAATCCCCAAAATGGTATTTTTCTATATTCTTAACATTGGGACCAAGTTTGAGACACCTTTCCTAATATTACACTCATTTAGTGTTGTACATTCTAATTTTTATTGTTTAATTTTTGTAATATAAGACTTTATATTTCTACAATCCAAATTCATATTGCCCTTGATTTATCATTGATTGATTTTATAAGGTTTGTTCATGCCAAGATCTAATCAAAAACCTAATTTACCTTTGAGAATAAGTAATCACCTATACACTCAGAAGGATTCTCATTTCATTGATAAGAGATCCCCATTAAGGAAAATCATAATGATTAATCTAATTATGATCATGATACATGTGGATAATCAAAACCTCTCTCACTAGATTATTACTTTTTCAAGAGCTAACTAACTTTGCTTCTCGTTCATAATGATCTACATATATTCATAACCTATTGATTGGTGAAACCTTTAGTACAAATATTATTCATGGAATTGGTAATATGATGGATTCTTCTAACTCTTTGCCTGGTGCATCTTCTCCCCACCCAATATTCCTTTCTCATCAATCCCTTCTCTTCTCATTCTAATAAAAATCCCTTCATTATGCTTAAAGTTCCAATGGTACCACTTTTAGTGTGACATCCACTTCTCATGTTCCTTCTTTCAATGTCCTAACTACCTCTCCTCTAAATGGTGTTCCACTTACCCCTCATCCCATTAGTTTCATTTCTTCTTGTCTACTCCTATCATACCTTCATATTTTACTTGTGAAATTTATTTATCTAACCTTACTAATATCAAATTGACCTCTTTAAATCATAAGATTTACTTTCTATGGTTCCTCAAGATTTCACCTAAGGCACTGATGATCAAATATTGATATTTTTTTTGTGATGTAAATACAACATCAAAAAGTCATATTAAATGCATATGCACTCAAGATATCCTAACATAACACAACACACAAGGTACACAATTCCAATGAATCAAGCATGAAAACACAAGTATAATACTTTTAACTATGTTGTTTTATGAAGTCATCATGATGCACATATGGGAGGTGTTAGCACCTAGAAATTTCCTTCATTTCTAATGCTTAGATTTCCTCAAATTGACTATAGAACCCTATTTTTGAGCCTTATGATAACCAGATAGCCCTAAGCTTCTGGCATTAAAATCTCTCAATCTGCGAATTGTCGTAAAATTATTTTTGGAAATTTTTTTATTTAATTCATCATGAGTATGCAAACTTGATTTTGTGGCTCTCAGACAAGTTTTTAGGAAAATTTTAATGTATTGCCATTTTGGAGTAGGTTCGAAGGGTCCCATAAATTTTTTCAAATGGATAAATTATAGAAATTTCCCAGGTGTTATTTTTTCCTCAAACGCCTATATCTCCATTTTCATGGCCATCAAAGGAGTTTCGAGGGCTGGACCAAAAAAATTTAAGTGCCTTATCGGAAGGCCCATTTTACAAAGGAGGTATTAAAAATTTATTTTTTGTGCAATTTTCAGTAGTTGCACAATAATCTAAATAATTTATTATGGTCCCTTGCAAATTTTCATGGCCTCTAGAGGTCATTTGTGCCTTTAGCTTCAATTCCATCGTTTGGCTTACAGAGAAATTAAAAAGTCCCAAGTTTGTTATGTTTTTAAAATATGCAAATATTTAAATATATCTTATATTTAAATGTTCCTAATACCTGAAATGATATGGGGGGGGACTTAGTTAAGTGATTTATGAAGAGTTGGAAGATTAAAATTTTCTATTCAAAGCATATTTTGTAATTCCGTGGGGCAAAAAGAGGGCTTTTTGAAGGGGTGTGTAGACTTGAAAAATGCATTTTTTTTGAAGTTTTAAGCTTGTTGGGAGCTCATACTATGGCTAAAGATATTTTCCATCCACAATTGGATGCTTGGGGGAGGTTTTGGAGTCTTCAAATTGATGAAATTTGTTGTTTTAACCTTCCAAAAATGGTCCACAATCTCACTCACGCCCCTACAATGTTTTGGATGTTGTTTGATGCCTTGAAAATACCCCCACTCAACTAAAAATGACCTAAAACAACATTTTTTCATGAGGAGGTTTTTGGAGAACACTTTGGAGCCATTTAAATGATGGAATCTATTGTTTTTGCCTTGCAAAAGTTGCTTGTAGATGTTCTAACACCTAAACATCATTTTAATGGTGTTTTGAATTATTTTTGGAGTAACAGTAAGTTGAAATCAACCTACAACTTATCGTGAGTCTTGTTACAATTGTCAAGAGTGATGGGCATGGAGAAAAATAGTCTGTAGGTGTTCTTCCCACCCAGAAATGTGAAGAAGTGATTTTCCAAAGAGAGATGGGAAAATTTATATATAAAAAATAATTGGGTTGCAGGATAACTATTCAACAAAATGCCAAATTTGATCACAGAGGAAACAAAGGTATTTTGAGGGGTCCAGTGGGATAAATTTCCTTGTTAAAAGCATGTTTTAATTACTAGTAAATGGGTATTTACCTAGATGTAAAATTTTCACTATGAAGTGAACATGCAGGCAATGAATGTGTTTTTACAGTTAGGTGAAAAAGTTGCACGAGAATTGAATATTAAAGTAAAAAAAGGAAACTTTAATTAAAGTAAAATAGAAGATAAGAGGCAGAGTGAAGATTAGGGTAAAGTGGCATATTCTAGATGCCAAATCAAGGGATTCAATTATATTAGGTATCATTGAGAGATTAAAGATGAGCTTCTTCATTTTATTTATAACGTAATCTCTCATTATTTTGTATGGGTTTTGAGTTTTTGGGAGGCTCTTAGCTTTTGAGTTTTGGCCAAGGAAGAGGCTGTGTACTAAAATTATTGTATCTCGAGGGTGAAGATCCTTATGCTGTAAGTCTAAGTATTGTAATACTCCTGTAACTTGATTTTAGATTATATGAATATATACTACTATGATTTTATCTCCAAATCTAAGCTATAATATATTTTGAATCAAAATAATAAGGTTATTAGGGTTCTTCAAGCACCATTTTCTATTTGAACTAGTTATCTGTTTGTTGTCCATTCAAGGAGAGCTGTAAATGCTTGCATGAAAGTAGTGAAGGTGTTGTATTTTCAGTGAAGGTGTTGTATTTTCAGATGGATCATTAAGAATAATTTCATAGCAGGCTAAAGAAGACCTTTCTATCATAAGGTGATAGATGTTAACAGGTTATTAAGATTATGTTGTAGTATTATAGTATGGGTGCATGATATGTGAATTTGCAGCCCAAGGTAGAAACTGATCTTGCATTGTTTTCTTCCTCCATTCTAAAAAAAGTCTAAATTCAAGAAATATTTTCATGCTTTAGTTTTATGTTTATTT
This sequence comes from Sequoia sempervirens, assembly GCA_007258455.2. NCBI lineage: Eukaryota > Viridiplantae > Streptophyta > Pinopsida > Cupressales > Cupressaceae > Sequoia > Sequoia sempervirens. The sequence continues at coordinate 767,789,209 of VDFB02281492.1, read as the reverse complement.
TTTGTTTCAACTTCATGCCAAGATTGAAATGAGAAAAATGGGTGTACCATTCATGAATGTAGCCATACAACCCTTGTTGTTTAGTGTGAAATTTATTTTCTGGACACTCTAGTATAATTGCAGTTGAATATTTACACCCAGTGTCATTAAGGGTGAACCACTCAGATTTTGTAGAGCCTGAAATGCATCGAATAAAAGTGTGAGATAAATCTCATTTTCGTTGGTTACTAATCTTAAATTCCTTGAGCATAAGAGTTGGCTATCCTTTAGAGTATTTTCAAGGCATTGGCTAGAAAAAGAACCAACAAGAGGATAAAGTTTCCTCAAAGGTGGAGATCAAACACTACATGATCTCATTCTCTCATAGATATAAGAATTAGAATAAGAGTGGCACAAAACTTCATTCAACTACCCAAGATGACATAATAAAAATTCAAGAATACATGATAATTATATCCACTCATTAGGATTACCCCTCAAGAGGTAGGTCAATTTGGAGATACAAGGTCTTGACCAACCAAACCACTAACTAGCCAAAAATATGCACAAGAACACAAGCCAACATAGTGGATTTATTAACTTGTAAGAAAACTCAAAGTTAGAAATGAGGTCATACAAACCTAAATAAAATCATAACTAGGTCAAACAATCATATAGTATGCTAGCCTCAATACAAGGCATAAAAAATTCAAACTAAGTGCTGATTAGAAATAGTTTGAATCAAATTGTAACATGGTTAGGTAATATGATCAAATGCAATTGAAATTAACTAAGAAAACAAGTAATTGATCATAATAAACTATATTCAATGAGATTCTTCACAATTACTAAACAAGATCCAATTGAAACATGGAATATCAAAGTAATGCAATTGAAAACCTAATTAGCAAATGTGAACCTCAATCCCATTGAAGGATTAGTGCTGCAATTGATGTGGAAAGCTTAGCTTCAATCCTAATCCATGGTTGATGATGAAAAATCTTCAAAGGTTGATGATAATGGTGATTCACAAATGTAATTGACTTGAGGATGAGTATGTAAATAAGTAGAGTTTGGTTACTTGAATTCTTGTGAAAATGAGAATTCATGTAAAATGAAGACTATTTATAGATTTTTGGAATGAATCAATGGTTGAGACTAGATTAGCTAATCAAAGGATAAAATTGAAGAAGAGAAGATGACATGGATCAAAGATCAAATCATGGGTTGATAATACATATGACATGGATCAAAGATCAAATCATGGGTTGATAATGCATATGACATGGATCAAGGATTTTAATCAAAGGTTCAAATTTCCTAAGACAATAGCAAATCCATTAATTCTAAGAGCAAGTGGGAGATATTTCTATGTGGAGGGAAATAATTGAATTTAAAAAGAGAATATTCCATGATAATATTCTTTGAATGATTGGAGGAAATTAACCAATTAAACAATTTAAGAAATTATTTAATTGTGCAAGTGGAGGAAATTTGGGACTTTAATTAAACAATTAAGAATTATTTAATCAAAGAGGATTTATGAAATTTAATTAAATAATTTGCACTATTTAATCAAAAGAGAAGAAAATTAGTGTGAGGGATGATGAATTAATCAAATAAAATTAATTATTCAACCAATAGGGGAAAATAGTGAATTTAATTAAACAATTAACATTATTTAATTAAATAGATGAAAATAGGTAAGAAAAGAGAGAAATGGTGTTAATAATCAAAATATCCATATGTGATATGATCAAGACATTTTTAAGTGTCTACATTTTTCCCCTCTTTGAATTGAGGTACCTTTTGTGTTGCTTTGAAGAATTGATACTGCTTTGATTGATACCACTCAGATCAAAATTTATTTATTTTTAACCTTTTTGAATGCCTACTGTGCCCTAGTGGTTGATAGAATGTTGGTATGATTCCCCCTCAAGAGATCAAGAAAAAAAATGAATTTCAAGTTGGGCTCGCGATATTGCAACAAGAATAGTTTGGCTGCAAAGAAGATGAGAAATAAGTCCTAGGACCTTGATAAAAGGACCATAGCAGGCTATAAAGCAAGAAAATGGAAATACATGGCTAAAACAATAGGTTTGGTAGTGCATATATATGAGATTAAGTCACTTTCAAGCTCATTTTCACAATTTTATTTTTAGAATTTGAGAGATCTTAGAATGATTCCATGTAGAGTTCCTCCAGAGTACCCAACACTATGGTACATAGAGTACTTCCCCCACACCGCACAGATCAAGTCCGTGAGTTCCAACAGCTAGTTGATGCAAGACCACCAATATGTACCTCAAAAAACTTCTCTTGTATGTATTTATAGGTAGAAAAATGTAGGGTGGATTAGGGAAAACAAAGGCATCACTATTTGGGTGATGCTTCTGGAACCTAATGAGATGCCTTTGCAAAATATGGTGATGCCTTTGCATTAGGTCTCATTGTTTTTCATATGCACGGGAGTTTGAAAAATCTTTGATGCTTTTTATTTTTTGGTGAATATGTATAAAATATAGTGACGCTTTTGCATGATTTTTGAGACCTACCTTTGCATAGTGATGCTAAAATATTGATGCTTTTACATTATGGTAACACTTTTGTAGGATGGCGATGCTATTGCAAAATAGCGATGTGTTTGCTAAGCCAACAATGTGATTCATTTGCAATAAAGGCTCGATTTTACATTCTAGGGATTTTAACTTATATTTTTTCCAAATTCTTAACATATTAGCATTGTGCACATTATGCGTGTAGGAGGTCTTCCATCCTTTGCTTTCATGAGAGAGGAGACCATAGGTTCTAGAGTGGCTCACCAGATTAGGCGAGCTTGATGTCATGTTCCTAGGAGCAATTGGATTGTACCATATCACCTTCATGCTAGAGATCCAGACACATCTAGCTCTAATGAATGCATTAGTAGAGTGATGACACTAAGAGATCGCTTCACTCCACCTTCCGATAGGCGAGGTGATGGTGAAACTAGAGGATGTTTGGAGGATTCCGAGGGTACCAATCCATGGTGATAAGATCATTTATGATGCCAAACTTGGCCTTGATTCCATGTTTGACGTGCTAGGAGTTGATGATCTTCAGCTAGAGGGGGGTCAGATTGACTTGCGACAATTCATTGGCTGATCCAATGATATAGTCTTGGTTATTGCGAGGGTCATCATGGGAGTCCTAGTTCCAAATAGGAGGTCATATTTATTTATCCCAAGATGGGGTCTAGTGCTTCAGAGGATTATGGAGGACATCTATGTTTATGCCTAGGGTCCTTGCATTCTGGTTACCTTATATCATGATATGCACTAGCTCATATATAGATATGGAGCTAGCATATTTGTAGGGGTGAATCTACTACATATATGGCCATGGGAGCACATTCTGATGCTCAAACTAGTTGTGGCTTTCAAGGCTATAGAGGAGGATGACTTGATATCACATTGATATAATGGGATAACTACCCTCCATCACACAGGTGTGGGGGACATAGTATACTAGTGGCGAGTCATCAATGATATGACTCAATTCATATGGAGGCTGTGGTTACAAACATAGGCTTGGAATGATGATGCTATTAACTTGGGATACTATAGATAGATCTAATGGCTCATGGGTCGATCTATTCATATTATTGAGAGATATCTTCTTGATCGGGTGGCTCAACAGTTTGGGGAGCAACAAGATTCTCCAACAGATGGCTACATGGCTATATACGCTTGGACATATAGAGAGATCACTGAGTGGAGACCACAGATAGTCCCATAGACTACCATTAATGACTTCACTCAATTGGTAGTGATGCCATGGATTTATGTAGGTGGTCCAAATGATCTTGGTACTAGCCCAATATATCATGCTTGGTTTGCTTACCATAGGCATGTGAGACTTACAGATCTAACATAGGTACATGAAGGAAGCATGGGTACCAAAGGTAGAGGTGGTAGGGGTAGAGGTTGGGGACAGGTATAGGTTCAAGTGCCACAAAGGCAACCACTAGGTCCACCACCACATATTCCATAGTAGCATGTGGTAGTAGTTGTACTTGTGGATTCAGATCCATAGTTGTAGGTAGTTAGGTAGGAGAGAGATCATATGACTATTGAGCAGGATTAGGCCTGCTAGGAGAGGGATGCTTATATGCATGTGAGAGATAACACTTGACAAGAGTGAGACACCTTTAGATAGGAGCAAGATCAGGCCCATTCAAAGAGAGATCATGAGAAGACCAAGAGACAATAGATAGAGCTGCAGTTGGCATAGGAGATTGCACACATACAACTCGAGGTTGCCTCCTAGAAGAAGGGTTAGATGGTATAAACGTCTCTTTATGGACAGGCCACGATAGAGGCATCCTATTACAGGAATGTGTACTATATGCAGGTTCCTCCCCACAAGAGATTCCCTAATTTTTCACAAAGGAGTGCTTTGGGATTTGAGTGGATCAATAGGAGGTCCATCAATTGGATAGTCACAAGGAGTGAGTCCCTTAGGTGGACACTTAGGAGATCAACAGAGACATGCCTTCGCCACACCAACCCACACTTGGCCAAGATGACCATGGGAGCTCTAGATAGAATCCTTATGTATATAGACATTTTTTTATCCATATGTTGATGTATAGCTGACTATGATGTAGGGTGATCCCACAAAATTGGTTTACAATTTTGAGGAAGGAAAATTGCAAAAATGCTCCCATGAAGGAAATTTTGGGTTTTTAGGGGTTTGCTCGAAGGGGGTATTCGAACGAACCCATAAAGGGGTGTTCGAGCAAACCCATAAAGGGGTTCACTTGAACCACCCCTTCAAGTTTACCCCTTTTGATGATTTCATTCATTTTGGCACCATTTTTAAAGGAAAACAAAGGAAAAATTTCCAAAACAAGGGGGGTTCGAGTGAACCCCCCTTCACTTGAAGGGGTCAAGGGGGTTCGCTTGAAGGGGAGTTCACTTGAACCCCCCTTTTTTTCCCTTATCCCCCTCTTCTACCAAATTTATACAAAATTTTTCCTTTCAAATCTCAGTTTGAGGATGAAAATGGAGGAAACTTTAGAGACCCAACTAGATGATGTTAGTCCTCAGAATGAGCTATCCATTGAATATAATTTTAATATATTTTGGTTTTATTATGTATTTTTTTTAGTTTAATTAAGCATAGGTTTTTCACCAAAAATCAAGCTCTCTATTTTGCATATGTGGAAAAATAGTAGATTATCATTTTTTTTTTTGAAAAATATGTTCGGGCTAGGTATTAATGTCCTTGATCCGGTAAAAAAAATTGAATTTCGATACATACAAAAAAGTTATGTTGTTTACGATCTGCCTATGTCTAAATTGTAATTGGTTTGACTTCAAAACTTGATTAAGAAAAAATATTTAGTAAAACACCATGAAACTAAATGAACAAGGTAGATATCATAGTTTCAAAGCTAAATTTGAAAAAATTATAAATTTATCCTTCATAGAAAAAAAGTTATGTTGTTTATGGTGAGCACCCCTCTTTAAAAATGGTGTTTATTGATAAAAACTAGTTTTTGAAGGAGATGGAAAAAGAAATGCAATATAATTCAAAAAAATTAAAACAAAATATATTCAGAATCTACAGACAAAATGTCACAAATTACTAGTTTGCATCATATTCAAATTCCTCATGGTTTAGCAGCTCTAGGTGCTTGAAAATGAAGATTTAGTTAAAAAAATATTAGTTCAATGTCTAGTTTGGCCAAAAATTGTAAACCATTATTGTGGGATCACCCTGTATATTCATTCATTGACTCTTTGACAACCTCATTATTATTTTGATGTATATCACACACTTTGATATGTACCATGCATTAGCATATTGTTGTAATTGATGTCAAAAGGGGATCAGGTGTGAGATGGAACTGATCTTGCATGTAGGAGAGCCAACATTGATGTTAAAATGTTGTCATTGATGTCTTTGGAAGATGAAGTGAAGGCTGCAAATGTTGCTTAGAATATTGCATTGTTGTCATGCAATTTTGTCATGCCATTGCAATAAATTCTCTCAGTACTCAAAAGAAAAATATGATTTCAGATTCGACATGGGTTTTCTGAGAGCAACTTAGAAATGTGTCTTGAAGGACTAGAGGTCGAAGTCTATGCTCAAAAAAGGATTACTTGTGCCATTAGCCAGAATTAGGGTTTGTTGGTTAAACCCTAGGTACATACAATAATGGCATCATAACAAAGTTTCTAATTTGATGGTGACCTATGTTTGATGGTTGCAGGTAGCTTAAGTGATGACTTAAGCCTATTACATCGTGTGGGGAACCGATCCCTTCATCTAGCAATTACCGACAGCTAAGGTGGATGATCTGACGATGCTCATTAGCCTGTGGTACATGTGGTGGGACTTGTTCATACCTTGTGGGGGTGCGGGGGATGATGTAGATCAAACAAAGTTGATCAAACGATGCACGTTGATGGTGGATTGAACCTTGGTAGGACTTGCAACATGTGGCAGTATCGCTTCACATCACTATTGTGAAGCAAAGCAGTTGGAAGAGTTGGGTGATAAGTGATAAAGTGGATCGTGATGTCAGTAAAAGACACATGTGTTGGATGTTGCTGATATGTGGTTGTCATTGATGTCAACACTATTGGCATTAATGTCTTTAAGGCTGTATATGTCAAGGATATTGAGAAAATTATAATGGAATAAGTTGCATGATGTCAGTGATGCAATGAAGTTTAGTATGTTGGTTAGCTCAGTACGTTGATGATCAAAGGTTGTGGATTAAAGTGTTTGTTGTTGAGTATATCTAGTTTATCCATGTTAAGTTTCAGAGATCCACATGAAGATTTGATTGAGTTATGAGCAGTTGTGTTTTGACAGTTTTTCTGTTGCTTCAGTTGGTGTTCCTGATTGAAGATGATGTGATTCTAGTAAGTTTAGTTGTTGCAGATGCTTCTCTGGTGATTCATGATGTTTGTGGATGTTTCTAGATCGTGCTCTATCTGTGTTGCATGTCTGCATTGATTGTTGTGCTTGCGATTGGTGATTTTCTCTTGCATGTTCATGGCCGACAAGTTGATGGTAGTGTGTTGTGGATCTTCATGGAATAATTTTTGAAGGTGTTTCACGTTTGAGGATTTTGTTTTGGGTCTTCATTATGTTGTGTCCAACATTGGTCGATTCTCATTGAAAATTATTTATTGTTTTGGGTCGACAGTTTGCATATGTTTTATTATTTTATTGAAGCCAACATGTAGTGATGTGATCTCTTGTTGCAGATATATATAAGTGATTGTTTATTCCATTTGAAGGAATGTTTGTGTATGAGATGTGTGAGTAATGTCCTAATCATTCGAAGGCAGAAGCAGAGTGTGAAGAAGAGTGAGCAGAGTGTGAAGAAGTGTTCATGTGCTTAACTGAAACTGTAATAAGGCATTAGCAGATGCTATTTTCTTAGTTTAAAATCTTGTGAATGTAATTTGAATGTTTCTATAAGATAGTGTGTCTTCCTTTGGGTAGTGAGCCTTGTTGTATTTGAGTAGTGAGATCTAGGCAGTGTGCCTGAATGCATGTGCATTCCCCATTTTTATTCTTTATACTTTTAACAGGGTATAATCTTGTGGACTAACCTCCACCGTGGTTTTTCCCCTAGCAGGGTTTCCACATAAAAAATCTTGGTGTTATGTGTGTTTCTGATGTGTTGATGATTTATGCTTTCATGGTTATTAATCAAATATGAGAATAAGGTTAATAAGTTTAATAAGTTTTAATTTTTGTAATAACTGATTCACCCCCCCTCTCAGTTGTCTGCCCTTGTGTTGCCAACAACATGGCACAAGCTCGCTAGCCCACAAAGATCTTGTGGGCCCATTTTTAGTACTAACAGTACAACTGGGGATGACACAGATTAATTTGTAGCTAATCCAATGGTGATTGCTACATTGAGGAAATGGATGTGAATGTTCTTGAAGGACATGATAAATGGAGGAGTTTTAAATGACCGCTTGTTAGACAACCATGATTTAAAGTTGTGACAATGAATGAAGAATGCATGATCATTGCACGAAAGTGGGAGATTGATGACCTAGATTTGAACGAGGTGATCACAGACAACTAACTACATGTAAATAGGGTTTCACCTGCAAACTAACTTGGAGATAAAAATTAATTGGGCTACCTGCTTCAATGACAGGTGTAATGTGATTGGATGCACAAAGTGATGATACAAACAACCATAGAGACAAGGATCAAGATTAGATTGAAGGTTCAAAAGAAAGCATTAACTACATATCTAATCCTAGGGTTTGGCAGGATGGAAATGAAGAAAAATTCTCTACACCAAGAATTAATGTTGTGTGGCTTAGTGTATTTGGAGGACAATGAAGAAGATATTCACCTTAACAGAGGATTGGATTCGATGGAAGATCCTAAGGTGATTGTCATTGATTAGCACTACTCAAAACACATGATAAGTTGGTCTAAGTAAGTTGATGAAGTGGTGTGGAAGTGTGATTCTGGGCTTCGAAGACAATCATAGAGGATACACAAATATATAAAGCGTGAGTTGCAGAAACGTACAGTGGTGCATTAAGGCATATAGAGAATGCACTAAAGAAGAAAGAGAGGGATAGAGCTGAAAAAGTGGGGTGCAGAGGAGTGAAGAGAGTTGCTATGGCAACAACAAATAGTTGAGTAGTTACAGAGCAAGCTATAACATTGATTAGAGTTCCTTAGGAACAAATTGTAATCATCTTACATGTAAATCTGATAGGTTGGTGCCATTAGATAATTGAGTTTGTGCTCAGTTCAGGGGATAGGTGTGTCCTTAGAGTTGGTTCCCTTAAAAGTTGTAATAGAGGATTTCATTGTGAGGCTAGATAAGGACAGTAGCTCCTAGCATCATTTTCTCACCATGGTTTTTCCCATCTTGGGTTTTCCATGTATAGTTATTGTTATGTGTTGATCTTTCATGTGGATGTATTTGTCATATCTATTTTGTTTTTAATTTGCACATCTAGATTTAAGAGTTGTGTTTGTACCTTGAACAAGAAGACTAAAATTTAGGTATCTACTGATTCACCCCCTCTTAGTAGATTGCTATGTTACAACAATTGGTATCAGAGCCCTAGGTTCCCTAGGAGTAGCTTATTTAGCTTGGGTAGATCCTTGAATTTTTGAACACAAATGGCCAATCAAGAAAGCTCTTCCTCTACCAAGCAACCTAAGTTTGATGGAATAGATTATTCCTATTGGAGTTCATTAATGAAAGGATATTTGGGATCTTTAGGTTTTGACGTATGGCTATTAGTAGTAACTAGATACACACCACTTGCCACACCTCCTACTGATGTTGCAACTAAAAAGGACTTTGAGAACAATGAAAAAGCATGGTTCACTATCATGAATAGTCTATCTAGGTATGTGCACAACAAAGTTATGTATTGTAAGAATGCACAAGATGTCTAGGATACATTGAAGAAGATTTATAGAGATGACAAGGTAAAATTGGAAAAGCTTCAAATACTAAAAGCTAGATTTGAAGGCCTAAGAATGTTAGAGAGGAAGAAAACATTGTGGACTATATTTTGAGAGTTAATGATATTGTGAAATATATCAAAGGATATGGAGAAGAGTTGAAAGAAGATGTGCTTGTATTGAAAGTTCTGGGATCAATGAAATACAAGTATGATTCCAAGATCTCAACTATAGAAGAAGGGAGAGAAATAGGAAAACTAACTCTGAATGAGCTACATAGTATATTCACAACCTATGAGATGAGGATGAGAGATGAAGAACCATCCAAGAAAGAAGCTACTTTCAAGATTGCTAACAAGGAGAAGGGTGTACCTCCCAAGAAAGATAAGGCAAAAATGATTCCATCTGAGGATGATGAGACTGATGAAGAGGAGGAAAACTTAATTAGGAGACTAGGAAGAGGATCCAAAAAATACAAAGGTAAGTTGCTCTTTAAATTCTTTGAATGTGGTAAAGTAGGTCATTTCATTGCTAGATGTTCCTACAATAAGAAGAGCAACTCTGAGCAAGAGGTAGATGATAAAATGAAGAAACCCTACTACCCTAAGAGAAAAAAAAATTAGAAGAAAAAGAAAATCCTATTCATCCAAGAAGATAGTGATGTATTTGAAGACTATAACAGCTCAGATGATGAACAAAACTATTCTTTTGTTGTAAGGGACAATGAGTTTCTCTTTACGACAAAAGAGTCTGAGGAGAAAAAGAATGAAAAGGATGGAGATCTTCCTAAAGAGAGTGAAGGAGTGGTTGACCTAGAGGGATAACTCATCTGTGCTCTAGATGAGATTGATGATCTCAAAGATGAGATTGAGAAGTTAAAAAGGGAGAACAAGCAACAAAAGAAACTTGCATAAAAAGAGTTTGATAAACTAAGCAAGGAACTAGAAGAATCTACCCAAAATGTGGTAGATTTGAAGTTGAAGCTAGAAGAATCCAATAGAGCAGAAGATGTGATTCAATCCAAGATGCAAGAAGCTTGAGGAAGAGATTATTGCTCTAAGAAGAGATTTGGAAAAGGAACAAATAGAGAAAGGACTCAAGCTGAAAAGTGGCTCAAACATTCTAGATGAACTATTAAGCACCTAGAAGATCACAAAAAAAGAAAAATCAAGCTTAGGTTTGGAGAAAGGGAAAAAATATTTTGTTGATACTTCTATAAAGCTATACAAAAGAGTTAGAGCAAAAGAAAAGTCTAAACCTACTAACGAGAGTAATTGCAAAGGAAGAGACTACAATGAGAAATCTATAGATGCAGAGAAAACCAAAGAAGAAAAGAAGCATGTTGTGGACAAGAAGGATAACCAATCAGATCTTGATCACTAGAAGAACAAGAAAAATTTCAAAAGGACTGATGCTGATGAATTCACTAAGGTAAGAGACACAAGAAGGTGGATGCACAAAAGACCCTTTCATCTTGCACAAAATTCTATGACTAGGTATTCTTCGTATTTCTATGGATATTACTATTCATGTAATAAGTTTGATCATAGGGCTAGAGAATGTAGAATCATTCCTAAAAAGGAGTGCAAAATTTGAAAGTAGAAATTCGTTTCCTCCTTTACTTGATATGAATTTAGTCTGTTATAACTGTAACAAATTTGGTCAATAGCTAAAAATTGTAGAACAAAGTTTACAAAACCAAATGTTAAGAATGAGAAAAAGAAAGTTCCACCTCCTAAGTCGAACAAAGAATCTAAAAATAAGGAGGAGATGGTAGAGAAGACATATAAGAAAACTAAGAAAGTGTGGAAAGAAAAGGGAGAAAGCTCCACATAATCAATAATTGCATAAACAACTCTGTATGCCAAAAAGAAAAATCTATGGGTGATAGATAGTGGCTGCTCCAAACACATGATTGGAGATAAGAGTAAGTTCATCAAAACCAAGAAATTTAATTGAGGATCTATGAGTTTGGGTGATAAGATTATAGTAAAAATATGTGGTAAAGGCATCTTAAGTCTAGATGGTAAAAATCCCACAAAAGATGTCTTATATGTTGGGGGTTTGAAGTGCAATTTTTTAAGTGTGAGACAAATGTGTGACAATGGTTATAAAGTCACATTTGATTTAGAAGGGTGCAAAATAAAAAAGAATGGAAAGATATTTGCACAAGGGTTAAGAATTGACTACAATCTCTACAACCTTGTTGAAGTAAAAGGTCAAAGTCGTCTAATAGGATAGGCTAATGAAAGTTGGTTATGGAATAGAAGAAATAGAAGATTAGGCCATATAAACTTTGACAATTTGGTGAAAGTGAGTTCAAGAGGTCTAGTTAGACATATTCCTAAGGTATCTAAGACTGCAAACGTTATATTCAAAGAGTGTTAGTAGGGAAAGCAAATAAAGGCGAGCTTTCCAACTAAAGAGTATTCAACCACACATCCTTTACAGCTGGTTCATACTGATCTGTGTGGACCCACAAGAACAAGGGGATTGAAAGGAGAAAGGTACTTTATGCTACTAGTGATGAATACACAAGAATGACATGGGTGACTTTCCTAAGGGATAAGTCACAAGCATTTGAGAGATTTAAGATATTGAGAAAGATGGTTGAGAAGGAGATAGGTAGAAGGATCAAATTCTTAAGGTTAGATAGAGGAGGAGAATTCACATCAGGTGAATTTGTAGAATACTGTGAGGCACATGGAATCAAGAGACAATACTTAGTGCCAATAACTCCATAGAAAAATGGAGTGGTAGAAAGGAATATTAGACTTGTGCAGGATATGGCCAGAAAAATGTTAAAATAAGCTAGATTAATTGATATGTTTTGGAGAGAAGCAATTCATACTGTAGTATACATTTTGAATAGAGTTAAAATTAGACTACATAGCGATAATACCCCCTATGAGTTGTGGTATGGTAGACCTGAATCTGTGAAATACTTTAAGGTATTTGGCAGTAAATGCTACATCAAAAGAGAAGATGAAAACATAGGAAAGTTTGAATCAAGAAGTGATGAAGGAATATTTTTTAGGATATTCCACTCAAAGTAAAGCATATAAATGGTATAACAAAAGATTGAACAAAATTATGGAAAGCATCAATGTTAAGATTGATGAAAGCATAAAACATGTTAAATCAGAGAAGAATGATTTCAAAGATGATTCAGATTATGAAGACAATGTGGTAAATGATGAAGAAGTATATGAGGAAATAAAAGTTGAGAAGGCCCCTACAAAATATGTTCAAAATGATCAATGATGAAGAATAATATGAGGAAATAGAAGTTGAGAAGGCCCCTACAAAATATGTTCAAAAGGATCAATGATGAAGAAGAATGAGGAGATAGAAGTTGAGAAGGCCCCTAAAAAATATGTTCAAAATGATCATCTAGTAGATCAGATAACTGGGGATAAAAATGGAGTTCAAACCAGGAGGATATTTGCAAAGAATAAAGAACAAGTAAATTTTGCTTTCCTGTCTTAAATTGAACCAAAAGTTTTCTCTGAAGCCAACAAAGATGAGAGATGGATAGAATCCATGGAAGAACAGTTAAATCAGATTGAAAAGAACAAAGCATGGGAATTGGTTCCTAGATCCTCAAGCAAAAATGTCATTGGCACCAAGTGGGTGTTTAGAAACAAACTAAATGGAGATGGAGCTGTAATAAGAAACAAGGAAATATTAGTATGCAAGGGTTAGGAACAAGTTGAAGGAATTGACTTTGAAGAAACATTTGCACTTGTAGCAAGAATAGAAGCCATCATAATGTTTCTTTCCTTTTCAATCACAAAGGGTTCGAAGTATATCAGATGGATGTCAAATCTGCATTCTTGAATGGAAACTTAGAAGAGGAAGTTTACATAGAACAACCAAAAGGTTTTCAACTATCAAAGGATGATGATTATGTTTGTAGATTGAGAAAGGCCTTATATGGTCTAAAACAAGCACCTAAAGCATGGTATTCAAGATTAGACTAGTATTTGTAGCGATAAGGATTCAAAAAGAGATGTGCAAACAATAACTTGTATTTCAAATCTAAATCTGAGCACATGATTATTGTTGTTTTTTATGTGGATGGCATCATTTTTTGTGGTAGCAATGATAAAATGTGTAAAATATTTGTTACACACATGCAAGATGAATTTGAGATGTCAATGTTAGGAGAGTTGTCATTTTTCCTTGGCTTGCAAATTGTACAAATTGATAATGGGATATTCATATCTCAAACTAAGTATGCTAAGGAGATGCTCAATAAATTTGGCATGGAAGACAGTAGACCAGTTAATACCCCCATGATAACTGGTTGCAAGTTGAGTAAATTAGATGAATCACTTGAGGCAAACCAGACATTGTATAGGTCAATGATTGGAAGCCTACCATTTCTAACTACATCAAGGCCAGATATTATGCAAGTAGTATGTTTAGTAGCAAGATTTTAGGCTACACCTAGAGAGTCACATGTCAATGCAGTGAAAAGAATTTTTAGATACATCAAGAGTATTGTTGACTATGGGCTATGGTACTCCAAGAGAAAGGATTTCATTTTAACTTCATATAAAAATGGTGATTGGGAAGGAAGTGTGGATTATAGGAAAATCACTAGTGGTGGATCATTCTTCTTGGGAAACTAGTTAGTTTCCTAGATGAGCAAGAAGCAAGAATCAGTCACTCTATCCACTACTGAAGTAGAGTATGTTGCAGAAAAAACATGTTGTACTCAAGTCCTGTGGATGAAGCAAACACTTAAGGACATCAAGGTGGAGTACAAAGAACCTATCTCAATTCTTTGTGACAATTCAAGTGACATAAACATATCAAAGAATCTGGTGATGCACTCTAGAACAAAGCACATATCTATTAAGTATCACTTCATAAGAGAGAATGCTATAGATAAGGAGGTCAACATGGAGTATGTTCCCACAAAATAATAGGTAGCTGACATTTTCACCTAGCCTCTTCCCAAGGAACAATTTGAATATTTGAGGCAAAAATTGGGAGTCAATGCTCACACATCATATCACTAGTCATTAGTGATGGGGCACGAGTCCAGGGGGAGTTTCATCTATACTTCATTCATCCCTAGAAATAGAAAGGATAGATCAAGTCAAGTATCGGTGGTTATACAAATTTATAATGACCTGATGGTTGTATTATCCAAGATTCCAACTTTCTCTTTGAATTGACTGTCAAAGGGAGAGTAATGTGTTAGGGGGAGTCTGCCCTTTGCCATTGATGTCAAAGGGGGAGGAAATCATGAAAAAATTCTCAATTGAGCAAGATGAGCATGGTAGAGATGCATATCAAAGGGGAAGCAACATGTGCAACTGCTCAAAAGGGAGCATTGCTTAGAGTAGCCAATTGGTATAAGCATTTAGTTTTTCCATCAATGACAAAGGGGGAGATTGTTAGCATATTATTGTCATTGATGTCAAAAGGGGATCAGGTGTGATATGAAACTAATCTTGCATGAAGGAGATCCAACATTGATGTCAAAATGTTGTCATTGATGTCTCTGGAAGATAGAGTGAAGGCTGCAAACATTGCTCAGAATATTGCACTGTTGTCATGCAATTTTGTCATGCCATTGCAATAAATTCTCTCAGTACTCAAAAGAAAAATCTAATTTCAGATTCGACATGGGTTTTCTGAGAGTAGCTAAAAAATTAGGGTTTGTTGGTTAAACCGTAGGTACATATAGTCATGGCATCAAAACAAAGTTTCTAATTTGATGGTGACCTGTGTTTGATGGTTGCAAGTAGCTTAAGTGATGACTTAAGCCTATTACATCATGTGGGGAACCGACCCCTTCATCTAGCAATTATTGATAGTCAAGCTGGATGATCTGACGGTGCCCTCTAGCCCATGGCACATGTGGTGGGACCCATTCATACCTTGCAGGGGTTTGGGGAATGGACGTTGATGGTAGAATGAACCTTGGTAGGACCTACAACACGTGGCACTATTGTTTTACATCATTGTTGTGAAGTGAAGTAGTTGGAAGAGTTGGGAGATAAGCGATAAAGTGGATCATGACATCAGTCAAAGACACATGGCACAAGCCCACCAACTCGTGAAGATATTGTGGGCCCGTTGTCAATAATAATGAGACAATGGGGGATGACACAGATTAATCAGTAGCTAATCCAATGGTGATTGCTACATCAAGGAAATTGATGCAAATGTTATTGAAGGACACGATCAACGAAGGAGATTTAAATGACCGCTTATTAGATGGTCATGACTTAAAGTTTTGATGATGAAAGAAGAATGTAGGATTGTGGAGCGAAAGTGGGAGATCAACGACCCAGGTTTGAACAAGGTGATCACAAACAACTAACTATGTGTAAACAGGGTTTCACTTGCAAACCAACTTAGAGATAAAAATTAATTGGGCTACCTGCTTCAACGATCGGTGTAATGTGATTGGATACATAGAGCGATGATAAAGATGGCCATAGAGACAAGGATCAAGTTCAGATTGAAAGTTCAAAAGAAAGCATTAACTGAATATCTAATATTAGGGTTTGGTAGGATGGAAATGAAGAAAAAATATTTGCACCAAGAATTAATGTTGTGTGGCTCAGTGTAGCTGGAGGATAGTGAAGAATATATTCACCCTAATAGAGGATCAAATTAGGTGGAAGATCCCGATGTGATTTTCATTGATTAGTACTACTCAAAACACATGAGAAGTTGGTCTAAGTAAGTTGATGAAGTGGTGTGGAAGTGTGATTCTGGGCTTTGAAGACAATTAGAGAGGATATTAATGGTGTATTAAGGTGGAAAGAGAATGCACTAAAGAAGAAAGAGAGGAACAAAGCTGAAAAAGTGGGGTGCAGAGTAGTGAAGAGAGTTGTTGTGGCAACAAGTAGTTGAGTAGTTACAAAGCTAGCTGTAACATTGATTAGAGTTCCTTAGGAACAAATTTTAATCATCTTACATGTAACTTTGATAGGTTGGTGCCATCAGATAACTGAGTTGGTGCTTAGTTCAAGGGATAGGTGTCTCCTTAGGGTTGGTTCCCTTCAAAGTTGTAATAGAGGATTTCATTGTGAGGTTGGATTAGGACAGTAGCTCCTAGTAGCATTTTCTCACCGTGGTTTTTCCCATCTTGGGTTTCCCACGTATATCTGTTATTCTATGTTGTTCTTTCATGTGCATGTGTTTGTCATATCTATTTTGCTTTTAATCTACACATCTAGATTTAAGAGTTGTCTACACCTTGAATAAGAAGACTAAAATTTAGGTATCTATTGATTCACCCCCTCTCAGTAGATTGTTGTGTTCCAACACCATGACATTCATTTTTTTGGTATATATATGAGATGATCGATGATGTAACATTTATACTATGTTGTCTTATTTCATGCTTATGATCTCATGTGATGTATGCATGCTTATGGGTGCATTATAAATGCAAATTTTTATGAGATGTTATGATATGCTTATATGATGGATGATGATTATTTCCTTTATTATGTTCATGATATGATGTGGATGCACATGTACATGTATGCAGGATGTTTGCAATGCAATGCTATGGATGTTTTCCTTTTTATTTTTTCTCCTAATATGTGATGATTATGCAGGATGTATGCTGATGGTTTTTGGATGTAGGATGGATGTATTTATACTATTTTTACTTTATGTCATGATACCAAGATGGAAATGCTAGCATGGATAGAAGTAGAAGAATGAGATGGATATTGATTATCCATTCTTATTGAGATTGATTCAATATTCCAAAAAACCAATGATTATTCTATATTTTATTAGATATGTGATGAGATATGATAGATGATATTTCTTTTTCTCTTTGGATTTGGGTCAAATTCATTATAGAAATCCTTATTTTTGATATAGCACATAGACATGATGCACCAAATTATTGAAAACTAGGATGATGTATCTAATGCATGTACTTTGACTCTGCAAAAAGATAGGAGAATCCTTGTTCATACCTGACATACGAAAACCTTGTTTGATCATGTGAAGGAATGCAAACATTGAAGTAAAGAGACTAATACACAAAAGGTATGAAGAACTTGATATGTCCTAGCCATTTTTTTACTTGATACTATCCATGTACACACAAGGCAAGTATTCACCAAGGTTGTATTACACGAATATCCAATAAACGCGAAAAATGAAATAAATGATCAATGTCCCATTCCTTTCTCCCTAAATCATTTTATAGACATCTTCAAGAGATCATCACAATGGATCAATAAGATAAATCATAAGAAAATATCAAATGAATAAAATAGTCAATGCTATTGATATCTCTTGCCAAAGGATGTTATTTTAGGGTGATTTCCAATGATGATGTCCATTGTAGGAAAGATATATATGTAGTACATGTTATTGGATATTGATTAATTCTAACTATTTGATAGGCTATTGATATAAATGTTAATTGACATGTTTGACCATGATCAAGACTTGAGATTTTTGCATTGAAGTTTGGTTTTTTTGGATAAGTGGTTCATTTGTTTCTATTTTTTTTTTCCAAAGGTGAGGATGACGATGTTTATTATGGTTGAAATTTTATTACGGGTGAAAGTGAGATGGGATGGGTGATTTTGTTTTTGGAATATTTCAATGTTTTTGAAATTTTGAAATTTTTTGAGGTTGTTTTTGGTATTTTGAGGTTATTTGAATGTTTTGAGTTTTATTCAAATATTTGAGGTTGTTTTGAGATTTTGTGAAGATATTTGAGGTTGTTTTGGATTTTCAAAGTTTTCTAAATGTTTTGAGTTTTTCAAGGTTAGACCAAGTGTTTTGGGGTTTCCAAGGTTAGGCCAAGAGAATATGACCTAAGGGGGGAAGAACCTATGCCTTGAGGGCTCATTGATAATGGGATTACTACCTACACCCGTAGAGGTAACATAGTTTGACAAACCTTGATAAGTGAAAATTTATCAGAGCAGACTCCTAAATGACTAACCTAGGCCTTAGGGGCTCATCGATGATGGCCTTTCCTATGTACACACACAAAGGAAATGTAGCTCGACTATTAGACCTAATAATTTTATTTTGATGTTTTAGAACTTTTTATGGGGTTTTGAATTGATTTGGATGTTTTTGGATTTTGAGGATGTTTCAAATGTTTTTGGTATTTTGTGATATTTTGAATGTTTTTGGATTTTAAGATATTTCAAATGTTTTTTGTATTTTGATGTTGTTTTGAATGTTTTTGGATTTTTGAGATGATTTGAATGTTTTAATGTTTTGACATGTTTTGAATGTTTTTGGATTTTTGAAATTGATACCTAGATCACAATGTTGATATTACATTGTGAGATGTTGGACATGGATCAAGTGTTATTTTAAAGCAAGATGTAAGTACCTTCCCCCATTGTCTAGCAATTTCTGATACTTCATGAGCGAATGCGTAAATCAAGATAATGAATGGATAAGCATGCAATAGATGTAATTAGGATAACGATAGATATAAGTTATGAGACTGCATGGGATCAATGATAAAGAACATGCCAATATTTTTCCATGAGAAAGGTTGAAGTGTGTGCCAAAAATTTGTCAAGATCAAGAGGATTTTGTAGATTGGGATGAAGATGGATTAGATGGATGGAGGGAATGTTGGATTTATTATGGAGGGAATGAGATGTTTCCATCTAAAATGATCCACATAGATGCTCGATTCTACTCATGATGCTTGTTTTCTAGGTTTTAATCATGGTCCTTTCCCAAAGCACCACGAAAGTGGTTTTCATTAGAGGACAATTTTTCTCTTTACTATTTTCTTAATTTTTTTATTTTTTTGATTTTGTATAATTTTTGAAGGTTTGGATCATGTCAAACCACCTAGTAGTGCTGATGTAGATGCTATTGCTGTCATGATATGCTAACAGTATCCTTCTTGGAGGAGTTTCTTTTCTAAGATACAAGTACTTATATGTAACCCCTAAGCATTATTATCTACCTTGTCAATACCCAAGTTAACCTCATCTAGATGCACACATCGCAATAGAGTTCCCTTAGAGTCTTTATGATAAAGTGTAGCTGCTAAGACATGGTTAATGCGAAATTTGGATATCACATATGTTAAAGTGAATGGAGGAATGCAATGAGGAATAGGAGATGTAAATGGATTGGTTGAAAGTTTGGAATATTTGATTCTTCAAACTTGGGATGGTGAGAAATGAAGGGTGGATATGAAATTTTGAATGGAATTAGGACCAAATTCTTGATACACCTTGTATGTCACTCTTGAAGCTTTCTTTTGCATTTTCCCCCATAGTTTCTTTGACTAATGGAGTTTGATAGGGATGATTTTATTTCTTTTTCTTTGGCATCCATTGGGATCAAAATAAAAGTTTCACTATCATCCAATTTATATAGTGCACCTGAAAATGTTTCTTGAGGTCTATCCCTTAGGTTCTTCATAAGGATGTGTCCCAAGACAGGCCTCCTACTTAAAAAAAGGGAAGGATTCACGTTGCTATTTATCTTCACCCAAGATCACATTAGGCGTGAGGGGAGATGATATGTAGCAACTTCCTTCGGTTAACAATGAACATGAAATGTAAGTTAAAGATGTTTCTCTTCAACCAATATTGCACTAGGCACAAGGGGAGAGGAAACACATCTAGAACTCACCAAGCACCAAAGAAAAATAAGATAATACTTTATTTTAGGTGCACCAAATTAAATGTTTGATTCATTTTAAACCAAAAAGAAATGATGAAGATTGTTGTTCATTTTAAGACTAAAGCACAAGTGAGTTCATTTTAAGCCCAAAAGGAAATGATAAAGATTGTTGTTCATTTTAAGCTCAAATTACAAGTGAGTTCATTTTAAGCCCAAAAGGAATTGATGAAGATTGTTGTTCATTTTAAGCCCAAAGTACAAGTGAGTTCATTTTAAGCCCAAATTAGATGTTTCTAAGACTAGAGCTCATTAGTGATTGTAATCACTTTAGATTCCAACTCCAAGCTAAGGTACCTGCAAATAGTTAGCCTCAAGAAATAGGCACAACAATAAATAGTTAAGGTTAGATGAAAAATTAATCTAAAATCAAATGAAACCCTAAAACTTAAGCTACCTGATATACCTATAAAGACATCACTCTATCATATAAAGGTGTCACTCTGTCATGCAAAGGCACCTCTCTATTAGATAGATGCATTGGTTTAGTAAATCTGCAAAGGTGTTAGATTTTATCATATGCGTCACTATATTGTGGAGGTGTCAAACTATCACCTATGAACAAAAAAGAAAATATATTACACAAATGTGTCACTATTTGCAAAGGCACAAGAATTTGACTTGTAAAGGAATCACTATTTGCAAATTCATTAGTCTTCTCAATTACATATGCATCACTCTACTTCTGGTACCTGCAATGTCCAAAAAACTCAAACAAAAATAAGTTAGCTAGGGATGTGGGTCTCACCAGGTGTGCCAAAATATAACATGGCTAGGTAATATGATCAAAAGCAATTGAAATTAACTAAGAAAACAAGTAATTGATCATAATAAACCATATTCAATGAGATTCTTCACAATTACTAAACAAGATCCATTGAAACATGAAATATCAAAGTAATGCAATTGAAAACCTAATTAGCAAATACAAACCTCAATCCCATTGGGGGATTAGTGCTGGAATTGATGTGGAATGATTAGATTCAAGAATAATCCATGGTTGATGATGCAAAAGCTTCAAAGGTTGATCATAATGGTGATTCACAAATGTAATTGACTTGAGGATGAGTATGAAAATGAGTAGAGTTCGGTTACTTGAATGCTTGTGACAATGAGAATTCATGTAAAATGAAGACCATTTATAGATTTTTGGAATGAATCAATGGTTGAGATTGAATTAGCTAATAAAAGGATGAAATTGAAGAAGAGAAGATGGCATGGATCAAAGATCAAATCAAGGGTTGATAATGCATAATGACATGGATCAAGGATTTTAATCAAAGGTCCAAATTTCTTGAGACAATAAAAAATCCCTTAATTTTAGGAGCATGTGGGAGATATTTCCATGTGGAGGGAAATATTTAAATTTTAAAAGAGAATATTCCATGAGAATATTCTTTGAATGATTGGAGGAAATTAACCAATTAAACAATTTAAAAAATTATTTAATTCTGCAAGTGGAGGAAATTGGGGACTTTAATTAAACAATTAAGAATTATTTAATCAAAGAGGATTTATGACATTTAATTAAATAATTTTCATTATTTAATCAAAAGAGAAGAAAATTAGTGTGAAGGATGAATTAATCAAATAAAATTAATTATTCAATCAATAGGGGAAAATAGTGAATTTAATTAAACAACTAACACCATTTAATTAAATAGATGAAAATAGGTAAGAAAAGAGAGAAATGGTGTTAATAATCAAAATATTGATGTGTGATATGATTAGGAAAATTTTAAGTGTCTACACAAATACTTACTTGCACTCTAGGTTCAACAACATGCACAAAGTTCCACATAAAATAAGGGATCAATTTTAACGCCAATTTTTATTATTCACTCACACCCATTTGTATAATGTATGATTAAAGTATACATGATAGTTCTTAACTTTGAAAATAGTTGAATTCACACCATAAATCAATATTTCTACTCCATAATCATATAAATGTTCAAAACATATTAGATATTTCATAAGAATTGGCACCATGCATCAAATATGACAAACATAAAAGAGTAATTGAGCTCCTACCATATTCTCACTACCCAATATTGTATCAATGATTCTTTATACTCATAGAATTAAAATGGTAAACAAAATATATCATCTATTTTAATGTCATTTTCATAAATAATTAATCCTAAACATCTCATAATTAAGATTACTCAAATATGCTAAATCCATTCTGTTGGCACCCACTTTTAAGCATTTATTTTTTATTTTTTATCATTCTCTATAGGTTATGTTTTTGGCCCTATCCACCCTTTGTTAATAACTAATTTGAGATGTCTCCAGTTGGGTCCACTATGTTGAGTAATCGTCTAAGGTTATTCATTCAAACTATATCAAATATCCTTAGTAAATTTTTTTTTAGGTACTTTGTGGTTATACCTTATAATTTTGCATTTCTTTTGGTAACTTTATAAATTTTGGGGTTTTGGGGTTTCTCATGTCGTCATGCTTTTCTAACCTGTTGCACTTGGCATGCCATCCCTGAAAAGTCTAATTTTCCCCTTTAAATTCAAGATTTTTGGTTTGGTCATTCATGCATCCTTTCCTCAACTATAATGTTTCCTTCCCAAAATTCCACTTTGCAAATTTTAGGGTTTCAGGGTTTCTCAAGTCGTCATGTTGGTCTAACCTATTATCCCTGGCATGTTATCCCAGACAAGTTTGATTTTGAGGTTCATAGTACCCTCATTCCTATAAGAATTTCAGGGAATTTTTTCCCTTCTTCTCCCTTTGACATGCAAAGTCTTGAAATTCTATCGTTTGAATGAAAAATACCTACCTACCTTCTTGCACAAACCAAGATTCCATTAATGGTCTTAAAATGAACATGATTCAACAAGTGATGGTTCTTCGAGACCCCTTCGTACATTTCAGTTCCTCTAAGACATGGTTAATATACAAAAGATTATGGTTGATGATGTAAGGGGTGTGGCTTCATAGTATATGGCCATTTGAAGGTGATGTAAGTGAACATGGAAAGACTGTATAATTTCAAATGACCATGGTTCTTTCCCCAAGGTCTCTTGATGTTGTTGAAATATACAATTTACTATATAAAAATAAATAAGAGAGGATAACATTTTTACAGAGGAGTAGTTGTAGAGCCAACAAAAGAAATATACTCACAGGAAGACCTAGGGCTTTGATTTCGAATTTTGGGTGTAGCTATTTTGCATTGTAATGATCTGGGTTTCTCCCAAACCTAAAATAATATTTGTAAGCTTTTGAAGATTGATTGGATGAAGGTAGAATCAACCTTAGTTGAATGTCTCATTATGTATGGTATGCATTTCAAGATGTATGTTGTTGAATTTTTTAATCAAAATTCTATAAAATCCTTGTGAATATTTTGCATGGTATCTTTTCAATATAATAAAGGAACTGTTTGTGTATGCTTAAGAATTGCTAATTAGGATCTCTGAATATTCTACAACCATTTATTGTCTTTCTAAATGAATATGTAGATCCCAAATTTCTTGTGCATTTTGAAAAGTATAGTATTTTGTGGTGACTTGATGAAGACATCACCTTATTTTTAGTTTTTACATGTTTGATTAAATCTAGAGACTTTGTTTCCTAATGGATAAAGGCACTAATCTATGATTGGATTTCTTTCCTATCATCCTCAACATACTCCAAATATATCAACTCAAACACCTTTTAGTTTTATTTTCTATGTGTTATACTACCATGCTTGAATGAATATAACAATACAAGGGTATATCATAAACACATTCTTAGACAATTATATGGTAGATTATTTGTTAATAAGGTGCTCATCATTACATGTCCAAATTAGCACATAGGTATATTATGACATCGACATTGGGATACAGTGTGCAATGGGTATAGTTTGTTTTAAGGTAGTGTTTAGTGTTTCAATCATCAATTTGGAACCTCAGGGAGAATCCCCCTTGATCTTGTAGAGCCAAAAGTGAAGGAGGTTGTATCTAGGTCTCAATCATTGGTCCTTAGCTACCCAAGTTGAAGATAGTTTTGTGGTTATTTTCCTAAGTTTGACACCCCTAACAGCTATTTTTTTTTTTAAAAAAAGAAGGGGTAAAAATTTATTCAATCAAAACCAAGATACAAAGCAAAGGCCATAGGCCCACCAAACAAGGAACACAACCAAAAAAACCAACAATAGTACTACAGACTCCTGTCTTCCAATAATAACCTCTCTAGGGTCCCAAGATAATCAAAAGGTAACTCATCCCTTCCACTAATATCCCAACCATCCACATTCTCTAAGGCCCACTTCGCCAAACAATCAACCACTCTGTTCCATTCTCTCAGGATATGACAAAAGGAGATAGAATCCATAGAACTGCATAAACTTAGAATCTGTCTAACCACTGACGCTAATTTCCAACTAACATCATCCAAACTCTGGTTGTTCAGCATATCCACCACAATATGTGAATCTGACTCACAGATAATCCTCCTCCAGCCTAAAGAGAAACCTCTCTCAATAGCAATCTTAATAGCAAGGGCCTCCATAAGATTATTAGAGTGCTTCCCTTTGTAAGTAGAGAAGAAAAAAACTGCACCACCATCATTACCTCTACCTATACCACCAATACCAACATATCTATGGTTCCCACGAGAAGAACCATCAGTATTAATCTTCAGGACCCCAACCGGGGGAGGTGTCCACCTCCCATCACGACAAACCCGCTGCTTGACATGTCGGGGTCTTTTTCCAGCAAAGCAACCCCTTCTACTATCCCCCAGGTTCAAATTCCTCACTATAGCATAATCACCATGATCAATATTTTTAGACATAACACACTTAGTAGAGATAGTCTCTTGAAGCTTGCTAATTATCTTCTGCCACAATTGAAAACTTCCTAATTTGGAGCCACAAAAAACTCTACGGTTCCTTTCTAGCCAAAGGTTCCAGATAATGAAAATAGGCCCTATAGCCCAGACCACCTATAGGAAAGATGTCTTTGCTGGAGGCCTGCCCATATTTTCCAAAAATTCAATTAGGGAGGTAGCATGAATACAACCATGATGCCAAGCCTCCCACCACATGTGCCATATCTCTCTAGAAAAAGGGTAGAGAAAGAGAAAATGGGAAGTACATTCCTCACTATGCAAGTAAAGGAAGAAAATAGAAGGTCCCTGAAAACCTCGCTTGCGAAGATTCTCCCAAGTGATACATTTCTTCTGAGGAACCAAACATAAGAAAAAAATGCATTTGGGCCAAGAAAAATTGTTCCATACCTTCTTCCACCAGGGCACCTCAGCTAGACCATGTAAGTTTCTGTCAAGCATAGCATAACCTTGAGCAACAGTAAATTTACCTTTTGGGCTAGGACTCCACGCCAACATGTCCCTCTCATTAAGGGAACTGCAAAACCTGCCCTCCAAGAGTCTAGCTAGATCAACACGATCCTCATCAGAACCTCCCATGGGCCACTCCTGAGGATCCTTCCAACAAGTCACCTCCACCTGACCAATGCGCTTGACAATTTAAAAATGCTCCACCTTAATCCACCCAGCATCAATAAAAATATGGCAAAGAGGCTGAAATTGAGGGAAGCTAGAAAGAATGGGAGGGTGGCCATCCCAAGAGTCCAGCCAAAATAGAGCATCAGAGCCTCTATTACAAATCCAGAAGAGACCATCCTTAATAAGCTGAGCTCTCTTTTTAAGAGTATCCTAGACACAAGATCCTTTTCCCAACAAAGCAAGTTGCGACACATCCTGGCTATCAACACCTGGAAGATACTTGTGGAAAGAATCTTGGCCCAATCCTGATCCTGATTATTGCACCACCTCTAGTACAGCTTAGCCACCAAGGCCGTGACAACAAGAGCCATAGACTTGAGACCAATGCCCCCAACATGCTTCGGCCTGTAGACAAACTCCCACTTGACTAAACTCCACTTCAAGGATAGAAGGCTGCCAGACCAAAGGAATTGACGAGATAGAGCATCAAATTCCTTCACAAAGGTGGAAGGGGGAACCTGCACACAACACCTATAAATGGGGAGAGATTGCACCACAAACTTTAGGAGAATCACTCTCCCAGCAGAAGATAGCCATTTGTAAGTCCAGTGACTAACCTTACTTCAGAATTTATCCAAAATCCCCTGCTAGTAATCTCTACGCTGAGATCCCAAAGCCAAAGGAATCCCAAGGTACATCAAGGGAAGATAACCGATCTGAAATCTAAGGATCCTAGCAATCCTAGCAATCCTGCTCTGAATAAGCTGAGGAGTATTAAAGAAATAAATGGAAGATTTATCATCATTGACACTCTGACCTGAAGCTGTCAAATAGATGTCTAAAGCTCTCCTGAAGTTCACAGCCTCACTAATTCTAGCCCTGCCCATCAAACCAATATCATCCACAAACTGAAGATGAGAGTAGGGAGGATGATTATTGTTCTAGCTCCAACCTTGGATAAGACCCTGCCTCACCTAAGATTTAATAAATCTGCCAAGACCCTCCACCATGATAATGAATAAATAAGGAGATAAAGGGTCCCCTTGCCCAAGTCCCCAAGAGGCACCAAACAAATCTGAAGGTTCCCCATTAATAAGAACTGAAAAGGAGGACAAGGTCACACAACTAAGAACCCAATTCACCCACTCCTCCTTAACGCCAAAAGCCAAGAGAATTTTTTGTAAGAATTCCCAACTCACCCGATCATAAGCTTTAGCCATGTCAAGTTTAATAAACATAGCCTTCTCCTTAGAGGAAGCCATAGAGTGAATAGCCTCCATTGCTATCACAACACCATCCAAGATTTTTCTTCCACGAACAAAACCCCCCTGCTCAGCAGAGATCAAAGTACAAAGGAGTGGTTTGAGCCTCTCAACAATCAATTTGGTGATGATCTTGTAGACAACATTACATAAAGCAATAGGCCTGAATTGATCCAAATGATTAGCCCCCTCCTTCTTAGGTATGAGAGCCAAAAAAGTAGAATTTAAAGACTTAAGCATTTGTTTGTTCCTATGTGATTCCTGAACCACATCGAGGAGATCCAACTTTATTATCTCCCAAATTTCTTGAAAGAATTCAATCGGAAACCCATCTGGGCCAGGAGCCTTACCTTTTTTCATATTAAACACAAATTTCTCCAATTCAGGCAACAAGATGGGACGCAAAAGAGCCACATTCATCTCATCAAAGACTAGGTGGGGAATACAATCCAAGATGGCCCTCTCCTCGGCCCTAGCTGCAAGATCCTCTCTAGTAAACATATTTGAAAAATACCTAACAACTTCCTTGGAAATTTCTTCACTGGAAGAGAGTTGAGCCCCTCAAGCAAAACAAGAGAGGAGAAAGAATTCCCATGCCTTCGAGCCCTTACTGAGTTATGAAAAAAAGTAGTGTTCCTGTCCCCCTCCTGAAGCCAATCAACACGAGATTTTTGCTTCCAGAAAATCTCCTCCTGAAGCTCCCACTCTTCTAATCCCTTAAGAGCCAAGGACTCAGCTTTACTCAGATCAGAGGTCAACCCTTGGTTCTGAATCTGACGAGTGACATTATCCAACTTGGACTGAGCAACAATATTTTGAGCATGCAGGTTCCCAAAACATTGTTTATTCCACCTCTTAAGCCTGTATTTCACATGTTGAAGCCTCTTACTAAAAGTAAACATGGCCATACCATGGGCAGGCATCCCTTCATACCACCAATCCAGCATAAGATCCTGTAGAGATTGATCTCTTAACCACATCAACTAAAATTTGAAAGAAGGTTTTTTGGAGACCCCATATGAGGTGGCAGAGAACTTGATAGGCTAGTGATTAGAGCCCCTCCAATCTAGAATCTCTGAAATAGTGGACCACCTACTGTTCATCCAATAGTAGGAAACTAGAAATCTATCAAGCCTTTCTGAAATAGCCTCAACACCACACCTCCTATTATTCCAAGTAAATACACCATTGGTTGGTTTCACGTCAATGAGATTTAGGAAACCAATATTATCTCTGAGCAAATATGAAGAAGGGTCTAGCCTGGCTAACCCACCACATTTTTCATCCAAACTAGTAACAACATTCAAATCACCAGCCATAATACATGGGAGAAACGGGTCCAGGGACTGGATGAAATTGATGTGAGTCCAAAGATGTGACTTACCTAAAAAATCCGTAGGAGCATAAATATTGGATAAAAGGCACCTTTCTCCAGTCTCAAAGCTAGAGGCGACCATAGAAATGGAATACCGGCTAGAAATCCACCACAAGGGGGAAACCTTCCTCGAGTTCCATAAGAAATCCACCCTCCCTGAACTACCTTGAGCACCCACCCCCTACCAATAGCCCTGGGGCCAAATATGCGAGGCACAATTAGCCAAACCATCCACTATAAGCTTGGTTTCCTGAATAAAGACAATGTCAGGAGACTGATACTCAATTAATCTACGAACAACCTTTTGTCTAGGGATGTTGTTCAACCCCCTTACATTCCATGATAAAACAATCATTTATGGGGTTGGGAGAAATGGGAATCAATGGGTTTCACAAACCTCGACTCAACCAATGTATCACCCATAATCTTGACCTTCTCTTGATCGATCTTCCTTCCACTCCTTGATGGTTTTTCTAGAGGCCCCTTTTTAAAGGATTTTTGTTGTAGGACTAAGGAAGGATAAGCTTTGTTAGCCTTCACAGAATTTGAGGTCCCCTTAGTGGCAGGGGGAACAAAAGTCAACACAGTTGTACCCTCTGGAACTTGTGACCCCCAGACATCTCTGATATCCTAAACTTGAGAAGGAGAATCCATAGCCAGCTGTCCAACCTATTGATCCCCTGAAGATAAAATCTGATCCTCATTCTTTGCGTCCTCATCCCAAACCTCTTGCTGACCCTTAGCCCCAAAAGAGAGCTCAACTGGAATTCCCTCCTCCTGGACCAAGTCATCAAGAACATCAAACCTGTTAAAAGTGCCATCATTTTGTCTATCCATCTAGGTTCTCTTCTTTCCTCTGCCTTTGTTACGGGACTTAACCAGAATAAAACCCTCCTTATCTACAGGTCCATCAGACAAAGGAGCCTTCCCCTTGTCCTCCCTAGGAGGTCCAGAGACAGCCAAGGGGGATGATTTATTTCTGGGACATTTGCAATGTAAATGACCATATTCATGACAAATTCTACA
>VDFB02281492.1:767639589-767759859 GCA_007258455.2 Sequoia sempervirens | reverse complement strand
TGTTCTTGCATGAGGGTGTTATCTTGCCCTTGTTGTCCTATTTGAGGCACTTGGTTCACATTACTTTGTGTAACATTGGGCACACTTGGGATATTTGTGGTGATGGATGAAGATGGTTGCGCTTGAAATGTCAAGGTTGTTGTGGCGTCATGGAATGTAATTGTTTTCCAAATGTTGGTGTCCAACTTGTGTTTTGGGTAAGGTTGGTGGTTAATGGAATGGTCATGTTATGAATACCCAAAGTTGTGTTTTTTCCTAGACATGAAGTGAGACCAAGGTTGGTTCCTAGTCTAGTTGCAAGACTAGGTGTTAAGGGTTGACTTGGCACAAGGGATGGAGTTGGTTAAATTGTAGATGGATTCAAGCCTTGTGCCAAGGTTTGTGCAAAAAAATATGGGGGAATTGAAGCCAATTTCTCTAAGGCTTGACGTTCTTGTTTATACTCAAGGATTTCTTCTTTAGTAAGCTCAAATGGGTTGTTTGTGACATCTTCTACCTCATATGGTCCCAATGGATCTTGGGTTTGTTGTGATGGGGTATAATGACTCCTTGGATCAAATTCTTGTGGGTTTGGATCACTTGTGGTGGATGGGACTTTGGTTCTTTCTATGATTCTCTTGTGTTGTGACCTTGTTGTAACCATAGATTGTGGGTCACCAATGGGAGAGTTATGTTGAGATTTATAATGTTGAAACTCTCTAGTTGACTCAAATTTTGGTAAAAGGGACCCTCTAATTTGTTTGGGACCACTGGTGTGAATGGGTGATGAAAAGGGTAAATGATATGGGGGATGATCTTTCTAGACTTTTGGAAAATACTTTTTAGACAAATAGGTTTGATTCTTTGATGAAAGGTGTTAATGAACTTGTAAATATTTAAGGTAGACTTGTGACCTTCAAGATAAACTTGTCCACAAAATGTGATAACTAACTCAACTAAGTGCATTTAAAAAGATCCATCTGACATACAACATAGCTAAGTTAGGGGATTGGTTTGATAAATTTCTAAGTCTAAAAAAGTGCTAGTGTGTCCAAAAGTTTCTAAAAGTTTGGTGAAGTGAAATGTAAAATATGGTGAAGGGTGGATGAAATGTTTGACCCAAAATGTTAACCTAAAATGAACCTTTGTTTTGCAAGATCAAGGTAGTGAGAAAAATGCTATACTTATAAAGTGATCAAACCCTAAGGACTCAATGATATTGGTAAAATAGAACTCAAATGATTTTGGAAATAGGACCCAATGATTTTGACAATAGAACTCAATAACTTTGGATAATGGAACTCAATGATTTGGACAATAGAATTTGGACTCAATGTTTTGCAATGTTTTCCTTGTCTCAATTTGCTTGTTTTAGGGAGTCAAAGTTTGAACATACATAAATGTGGGGTTTTCATTTGATTTAATCTTGTATTAATGAAGTTAGTTTTACCACATACAATGTTTTGCTTAAATTTCAAAATAAAATGTTTATGTCAAAAACATCATTTATTTCACAAAGTCCATTATGTGAAAATCATGAAGCTAGAGCCATGGTTTCATATGCTAACTTTGGGAAGTATGGATTAAGATACAATCCAAGATATTTAGAAGTCTCTAAGGATAAAAAAATTCCTTAGGACAAGCATCAATATCAAGATTTTTCAAAGGGTATCCATGCTTAAACCAAAGGGTTTGAAATTTTGAGAAATTTGTTGATGTGTGTTTGAGATGTTTTGGAACTAATCAAGTATCAAATTGACTCACAAGCATTTACAATCCTAGCTCAAGTGGGTGTGTATTTCTTAGTAGGCTTACCATCATCCCCTAAGAGATGATTAATCTATGAAGATGGAATGGACAAATAGGCTACGTCAAGGAAATGTAACATCTTGACATGCCAAGCAAAAGAGTCCCTTCCGTATTTTATTTAAATTGCCTCAACCAAAAATCAAACATGGTAAGTAACTTCTTGGAATGGTGCTATTCTAATGCACTACTTCAAAATACACTTCAGAGGTGAAATTTTTGAGACACTAATAACAAGGTTCGTAATCAAGATTTTTAGGATAAATTGGTGCTATACATGCGGTGATTCACTCAATTAAGAGGCATCCTATCCCTTAGAAACATCTAAGGGTTTTAATGTATCACATGGATACTAAGGGAGACATTCATCGATATAGGACAACAACACTAGTTGGTTAATGACTTTAGTCACAACCAATTTATTTATATAGCGGACCGAAAAAGAAAGCACCACTTGGGTCATTCCCTCTCACAAGTTGGGAGGTAGGCCCTCTAAAGGTAACACATATTGTGAAGCTTAAAATGCTTTTTTCACCCAAGATTGCCAAAAGGCACAAGGGGAGAGGATAGGCGCTTCCAAGAAGAAAAGTATACTTATGTGTTTCTCTTCACCCAAGATCGCATATAGTGCAAGGGGAGAGGATACACACAACAAGCACACACAAGAAAATCAGAAACACATTAATTTTAACTTTGACAAGCATAATGAGTTCTTTTTAAGCACCAAATTGAAGTGTTGGGATTGTCTTGTTCAATTTTGTACCGATATTGCAAAATGAGGA
Source organism: Sequoia sempervirens (assembly GCA_007258455.2). Lineage (NCBI taxonomy): Eukaryota > Viridiplantae > Streptophyta > Pinopsida > Cupressales > Cupressaceae > Sequoia > Sequoia sempervirens. Next base: position 767,757,292 of record VDFB02281492.1, on the reverse strand, counting down.
TGTGTGGGTCCAATTTTAACCAACTTTGAATGTAAATTTTAAACTCAATGGAAGTTTAGTTGTCCTAAAACATAAATAAAAGAAACATGATGGGTTATAATTGTCCCATAAGTGTCAAAACACTTTTACAATAACTAAAACTAAGTAAAAACAAAAATCAAAATTTTTATTTTTTTTCAATTTTTTCAATTTTCTAGTAAATTGCATTTTTGGAGGCCTTCGGTGATCAAAATTAGTACTCTTGGAGAGATTTCCAATGGTGTAAAAGGATTCAAATTTTGAGCAACAAGTAGAAAGTTATGACCCCAACAAGTTGGGGTAAATAATTTCCTAGTTTTTTTCCAAATCTACAAAACCAGTTAGCCACAAAAACAAAAACTAGATGTCAGGGACATGTTAGAAATCAAATGAAATCAAAAATTTAAAATACATGTCAAATTTCAATCTCCATTTTGTTTACCAGTAGAAAGTGATGCTGAAATCAATTGTGTCACTGAATTTCATCAAATGTGTTGCCATATTGGATGTGCGTTGCTATAACGAAAAATCAAATGCATCACTCTACAGTGAATAATGACACCAATTGTGTTATAATAAATTCATGGTGGAAATAAAAATAAGTTTAGTGTCACTATTTTAAACATGCAGTGATGAAATTAAATAGTGTGTCGTTGAATTAATTGTGCATCATTGTTTTCAAACCAAAGTGCGCCATTATATAGCGATGCGTTTGGGATACATCATTGAATCCATCAATAGCATTTTTGTATCTGCAAAAATAAGAAAATGGGAATCTAAAGAGAAATTTGTCAAATTCAATCAGTATAGCCCTCCTTCTAGCACCAAAATGTGACCAATGACATAGTGTGAACTAAATAAGCCAGATCCAAATGAATTTGAAGCCTATTTAACTCCCTAGGCAATGATCCCAATAAGATATTTGAAATTCCAAAGAACAGGAAACCATTAAACTAACATAATATAAACATGAAAATGTAATATAAATCTATTCTAAGACCTCAAATCTTATCCTATTGGGGGTGTTATCTCTCAAAAACACAGGTTTGAACCATGAGAGGTTGCCAGGCTCTCACAATGTTTTAGGGTAACAAACAAGGCCAAATGGTTTAGACCATCTTCTCTTCAGGTGTTGCTAGACCTAGGCGGGTATACCTATATGAATGAGGTAGACTTGGCTTGTGTTTATTTCCTAAAATAATTCATCCACAATGGAAAATGGGAGTGGATAAATAAATTTTATATTTGGTATAGATTGTATAGCAATATCAAGGCTAAAACCTAATATGTTCAATTTAACAGATGTAAAAAATGAATGAAACTAAAATGGTGAAAATGGTAAAGACTAGTGCCTTATTGGCTATGCGGAGTCAAATGAGAAATCTAAAATGAGTAACTTCTTTCTGGCAGATACTCTAATTGTTTGGCATATAAATTTGAGTTTATAACTTGTATAAACATGCAATAATATGATTACCAAGTTCTTCTTAATGATCCAAATGAGATTCCCTAATTACTATGATCAACTAAAAGGATTTAATATTTTCTTGAAAGAAACAATTAATCAACCATATAGATACAACAAGTGTGCACTAATAAACTAAATATAAGCTTGTTATATCAATTTAAATAACTATAAAACATCAACCTTGGAGACAACTTCAGTAATACTTTCAATTAACACAACAAACAACTGATACCAGAAATACGCCACCACATCAAACGGTTTTAATTGATATCTCCATAGTTTCAGACATGCATCATAGTCTCATAATTGTAAAACATTGTAATCTATTGTATCCTTTTCATATTCGCTGTCTCTTTCGCTACCAAAAATGGATATTTATACATCAACTGCTTGAAAGGACACGTCATTTCAGAAATGTCTTATGTTAAAACAACAAATAATAAAAAAGAAGTAATTAGGCTCTATTAAGCCATAAATGAATTTTTGACAAGTGATCCAAGTAGTCCCGACGCTCATGTGTATCTGCATCTCCCACTGCATTTCGGATCATGATCTCCATTTTCACCATCTTTTCATTCTGTTCGCATGCTTCATCCAGTGTTATATCTTTTGCGGTAGTTGTCTTCAAAATTTCTTGCAATATTGACTCACTTTCACCTTTCCACCTAGTCATTTATTTTAATCTTCCTCTATCATCGAAGAATGCAGTCAATCCCTTTTTGGTGGCATCAATTAATCCCTACACATCCCCTCGCAATTCTTCAAAGAAGTCTTTGTGCTTTTTCATAAGATGATTTGCAGCTTCAATTACTACATTATCAGAAACATCCCTCTGGTTTATTTCTTGAAGCTTCTCCAGAATCCTACCATCCATTCTTTCGTGTTTTGTATTTCGCTTAAAAATTTTGAGCTGAAAAAATACCTTAGTTCTTCGTTCATCCTTTTGCTTTCTCCGCTATCAATTCCACAGTAGTGTTTTCAATTGAATTTTCCTTAATTCATGAAGTTACTTATGCTCTGTGGGGCCATTAATGTTTTAGCTGAAACATGAGTGTAGCAGGTCTTTTTTCAAAACTCTCACTGTCACATCATGTAACATTGTCGGCGAGACATTTTCAAATCTCGAGCGATCCTTTTATTAGGGCTTTTACCAATGTTCATTAAACATCCACTAAGACATCTTGTAGTTTCCCTGACACTCTGAGTCTCCCCGACAATTACTTTGATTCACTCGTATCTTCGCTAAGATGTCCTGTAGTTTCACCGGCATTATGAGTCTCCTCGAGAGTTATCCCTTCGGTCTCAAGTATATCGCTATAACTCCCACCGATGCAAACCTATCGATGTGACTTAGTAGGTCGGGTAGATAGTCTTCAACTTTCTCCAAAGATATGTGTCTTGTCGAGATATTTCCTTTATTCTTTATGGACAAGATCCCAAGCCAATCCTATCGGTATGTTTTCTTCGTCAATTTTGATCGCTAAGACATAATGGTTTTCTTGCCGATGGAACTACACTCGGTATGACCTTCTTATCTCTCTCCGCTGAAGTTCGTCTCGCTGATGCATTTCTTTATTAGCGAGGACATAAATCATGTCTTTCCGATGATCATCCCCTCCAAACATATCGCCAACTTCCTTACTAATACAATTATGTTGGTATGTCATGCAGGATCGACATGACATCTTGAACTCATCCCGGTAGTATTATCCTACTAACCGAATCCTCCTTTGCTTCATCGGTAAGACTAGATGAATGTCTCGGGCTGACTTTAGGAATTTCACTCTGATGGCGCTGGTCTGGCCAACACATTTCCTTGTGCTTCGAGTGGTAAGACCTATATAAGCTCGATATGACTTCTCACTATCACCCTGATGATTATTATTTTGCTAATAGAGTCAATTTGTCGTTTGAGACTGTGAACTGCATCTTCCCGGTGTGTACCTCAAATGAGATTTTATCGGTATGACATTCCTGACCTCTTGCCGATACACTGAAAAATATGTGTTAGTATAAAATGACTTATGGATCGAGGAGACCTGCATCATCTCATGCTGATATAATTTATACACTCAAATGCTTGGGATTAGGTGAATTCTATGGGACCAAATGATAAATGCTGACTAGAACATGGGCGAATATATTATGCAAAGCAAATTATATCAATTTTATACTCATGGTACATGATTCTTTGGAAACTTATGAGTTTAGACAACCATAAAATTTTCAAAATTTCACAGTTCTAACACTCCTCTAGAGTAAATCTAATTACATAACCCTATAAATAAATATCCCCACCTCTCCTTTCAAACCACTGTCCTCTAGCTCTAATATATAGGTAAATTCATCTAGGAAAACCATAAGATAAAACCATGAGTTAAGCGGTCAATAAGGAAATATACCTCATGACATGTTTCCAAGAGTTACAAACATCTTTTTGGAAGATTCAAGAGCTTTCTTGTGAACTTGGATGTCCAATTTTACTAGATGACAAAACAACCCACTAGAAGACGAAATAACAACTTCCTAAGCTAAAAAAAGACAACCAACTTCTTAAACATCATAAAAGATGATTTTTAACATCTCTTATAAAATTGTAGATGCTTCTTACACATAATAATGAAGGTCAAGATTCTTTGTCCACTTGGCAACTCCTTATAATCACATATTCTTACATGTGTCATAGAATCTATCATAAGTAGCTCTTACATCTTACAATGACATAATGAGATTAGATGCTCTTGCAACTTATTACACACATCATACAAAGACACATGCCTAGTTTAATGACCAAGTCATAAGTGAGACATTACATTTCCCAAATGAGACACAAATAATAAATAAATATAGCAAAATAATTAAACCAAATAGTAATACTTGCAAGGCGTATGCCATATCTAATACCAACACTTAAATTGTGTGTAGTTATTAAACACAAGTGCTCAAGTGGTGAAGAAAATTGATAAATTGGCAAGAGGTACAAATTGGTAAGGATAGGTAACTTAAATAAAACTTGAGGCACAAATTCTTATTTTCTAATATACTCACAAATATAAAAATAATAAAATATTAAATATCCTCTCTCGACTTAAGTCCACTCCAAGAGTTGTCATAACCTCCCTTTGATTCTCAAATATTTTTAAGTGGTGAAGATGCTCCTCTTACACCTTACAATTTTCATAAATTTGTCATAAATAATTATGAATATGCTCCTTCACAACCAATTTGTAACCCCTCTGCTAATTTTTTGTCATAAAATATTCTTCCCACAAAAATCACTCCCACTTTGTCATAAAATATAAATTATAATTCCCTAGTAGTAGGTTGGCATGAAAACTATCATAAACTTGTCATAACATATGTCATACTGAAGGTTCCAAATGATTGGGAGTTACATTACCCCTTTCTCCATTAATTCACACACCCCTCCTTGGACAATTACTCAATAATAATAATATTTTATTAATTACTTGACCCCTTTTATCAAAATTGAGAAATACAAATTAATTTGAGAGCAAGAATAAATAAATATTTTCCTAGCAATATCTCCTTAGCCCATGGGAAATATGAAAATGGGCTTAAGGTCCACAAATTAAATTAACTAATAAGGGGACATTATAATGGATTTGTGAATTCATATTGGGTTGGGGATGTTGATAACGGGAGATCCATCAAATATATATATTTTCACTATGTTTGGTGGTGCAATTAGTTGGATGAGTAAGCAATAAGCTATGGTTGCTTTGTCCACTATAGAAGAAAAGTACATGGCAGGTACCCATGCCTGTAAAGAAGCAATATAGCTTAATTATTTATGTTTAGATGTGGGGTTGACTCTAAGATCTATTATATTTTTATGTGACAATTGAAATGCCATATGTCTAGCAAAGAACCTAGCCTTTCATGTAAGGAAAAATCATATTAATGTCCAATATTATTTTATTCATGGCATGGTAGAAAACAGGAGGGTGATGCTAGAGAAATTTGACACTTTGAAGATGCATTGATGAGGCCAATAAATATATCAAAGTTTAGTTGGTGTTGTGAGTATATGTGCTTCTCAATCCTTTAGCAATTAGTTAATAGTTTTAGTCAATGCACAATGTCTATAATTATGTTGAACGGTAATATTTGTTATTTGACTATGTATTAATTAGTTGTTGGCTTTAGGTAGTTATAAGCGTCGATTGGTTGATGGTTGTGTTATTTTTGGCAAAGGTCCTTTAAATACATTATGTATCATCAAGGAGAGTAGTATGATCTAGTCAGATTAACTCTAATCCTCAACTAACCATCTCTGGTATTCTTCTATAATAATTTTATGAGAAAATAAAGACATATTTTATGCGTGTATCTGGTATACATTCTCTATTATTAATTCGTGCATTTAAATTATCAGACATAGTAGTAAACATTTGGCACTATTTCCTTAAAGAAATTAGGTCATAATTGAGAGATTCATGCCCTTAGACCCCAATAAAGGCGGGAAGAGACCACAACATGGTCAAGATCAAGAGACCAAGTGATCTTTAAGGATCATCAAACAAAGAGATTGAAGGAGACGACTGAGGGGTGAAGTTGAGGAAGGTGAAGGATTCTTGAGGGAAAGCCTGAGTCCACCCAAGAGTATAAGCTGCAGCATAATAATAATCTATAGTTGGGAGAGAAAAAAACTTTCACGACAAGAGAACGCATGAAGGGAGAGTGGGAAGAAATAGAATGAAACCTAACACTCCTCGATGAATCATACAATGACCTCATTGATCAAGCTAGAGAGTTGTTTGTACCATCAATGTTGAATGAAAGGGAAAGTGAAGAAGGACCCACCAACCTTACCATTGACAAACCATTATACAAAGGGGAAAGCAAAGGAGAACCCACCAACCTCGTCATCAGTGAACCATCTAAACCATCACTGTCAAACAAAGGATAAAGCGAGAACCATCAGGAACATCACCATTGGACAAAGGAGGTTCATCGTCAGGCAAAAGGAAAGGCGGGGAAGAACCTACCGACCCGACCATTGAAGAATTATTCATACCATTAAAGTTTGTCGAAGGGGAAGGCTAGAGGGAACCTACCGACGGACTAACAAAGACCGTCCACTAGATTGAATACTTGACACTGATGAAAGAATCAAACATTGGAAGATCAAAGCTGATAAGGACATGACAAAGGGAGCATCAAAAGGACCTTGAAGGAAACTTGAGGGTGATGAATGTTGAAGAGGGACAAATGAAGGATTATGGCATGTCCTATAGTGCATTCAAAGCACCATAACATACTAATCAAAACTTTCTAACCAGGTTATTGTCACAAAGGGTGCAACAAGGAGGCAAGATGGTGACTCCCCTAAAAAGTTCGAGTGTAGAGCAGCAAAAAAAATCCAAAGTTCACTGGAAATGGGTTGGAGGACCCTGTAAGGCATTATAAAACATGTGAGATAATTTGAGTAGAAAACAATCGAGATGACATAGCATATTGGTTGAGAGCATTTCTAGCAGCTCTCAGAGGGATATATAATTGGAAGCAACTCATAAGAATAAATGGGATGCATTGAAAAGAGAATTCCAAGAGGAATTCAAACTCTTGAGAGATGACAATGAAATTGTGGCTAAGATCTAAACTACCAAATAAGGGAAGCACGAGAATGTGTGAGCCTATAATTGTAGGCTCAAGGAATTACTAGTGAAATTAGAAATCCAACTAGCCAATAGACTAGAAAGAAAAGATGGTTCATCAAAGGGTCAATCCCTCATTAAGGAAGAAAATGAAATTCATGCTTCCATCATCATACGCTGATACTTACAATCAAGCGATTGACATAGAAAGTGAAGATAAAATGTCCTCGTGCAATAAAAGAAAAATAGAAGAAGATAGAATTTTATAGGACAATAATGATGATCTAAATTGAGAACGGTACAAGAAATTTAGAGGGAAATGCTCCAAATGATGAAATAATTGAAAGCGGGGAAAGAAACTAACAAACTATGGTGTACTGAATGCAAAATTGAGGGGAACATAAAAGGTAATTTTCCTAAAAAGATATTTTGTGAGATTTGTCAGGTTATGGTCTTTCAATAAAGGAGTGCCCATACAATTTGAAGATGAGGAGTACACAAGTAATCTTTACATAGGGAGAGGAGTCTACTTCAAAGAATGATCTCCAAGCAGCTATCAAAATCAAAGAGGAGGATGAATCCAAATACAATATGACCCCAAAGGACACCCTATCATACAATGTCGACAATGTAGTGAATGGGGACACTTTGCAAGAGACTTCTAGAACAAGCAAGACAAAGTGAAATTATTGTGCAAATGGTGTGGAACTGGAAACCACAAAGATACTAAATGTTTGAAGTAAGGCATAATGAAGTATTGGCCATTACTCACACCTAAGCAAAGAAGGTTCTATACCCAAACCAATGTATAGAAAAAATAAAGGCTTCATGAAGCAAGGGCCAAAGTGGAGAATGCTATGGATAATGAATGACACCACTCAAATGCAAATGCAAGTACGGTAACAATTCAATTATAATATGAGAAAAATATTTCATGACAAGTACTTCAAGCTACTGTACCAGTTAAAATAGTGGATTTATTACAAAGTATTCATGAACTTCGAAATGCTATTGTATCAGGGGAAAATGAGACCATGCATGCTACAACCCAAATGGAATCTAGTGAGAATGAAGAACCAATAACCGAACCTCCACTATCGCGTGACCAAGTGATTGATCCAATGTTACTGATAGTTAACACAACAAAGAAAATAGTGGTGGTGAATATGGAGATCCTTGGAAGGAATCTCACAAATACAATTGTTGATGGTAGGTCAAGCATGAATGCACTTCTAGAAGACACTTGTAGAAGTTTCAACAAGCTAACCATTTGAATGCCAACTTTTCAACTAGTGGGTGCAAATCAACAAGGTACTAAGGTACTTCGAGTTCTAATGGGACAAAAGATAATTATTAGAACCCAAGAATTTTTATGGAAATTTTTGGTCATTTCATTAAGGAAGAAAGTGTATGACACATTGTTAGGTCAAGGTTGGTTGGCAGTAGCCAAAGCCGATCACAACTAGAAAAAGAATACAATCTCCATTGAGAATAAGGGTCAAAAATATATAATTGATTTAAAAAACCAAGTAGTTAGTGAGGAAGCAACTTCCTCATATTCATCAAATTCAAACTTTGAAGAAGAATGAATGGACGAAGATTCAAGGTCTGATAGAACCAAACAACAAAGGAATTTTGTAGTTATAGTCATGTTCGGACAATGAAACAAAGTCTCTTTGCAACTTATTTCACTAGAAAATGGAGGACTATGATGTATTTCTATCGAATTGTAATTTTCTTGAAGCTACGACTCTCACTGAAGAGCAACCAATGGAAAATAATATTAAAAAGTTGGATAGTTTATGTGTGTGGGATGAAATCCATGATTGACAAAAGATGAAAGTTGCAACAGAGGTATCCAAATTTGTAGAAGAAAGCAAAATAATGGATGGTACATCTAAGAGTCTGAAAAGAAAAATATTTAATGTGGAGCATACAAATATTGGTCAAGTCAAATCAACTTCACAAAAAAATTACAAAAAAAGGAAAAGAAAAGTAGAAAATAAAGAAACTATGGAAAGGAAGAGGAAAATATATGTTGGAAGTTTGAGTTGTTTGTGAGTTGCTTGGGTATTGTCATTGATGTCAACCCCTTGTATAAAGAGAGTGTTGGAATGCTACTAGTATTGATGATGTTCCTGGAATTGTTGGTATTGATGTCAACACATGTTGGTGTTGTCATTGATGTCCTAATTCAGTATAGTTGCAAAGGTTGTTGGCCTAACTTGTGTTTGGGGAGATTGTTGTATTTGGAAAGTGTTGCATGTTGTAGATGTGTTGTAGGGATGTTAGTAATGTTGTTGATGAAGTTGGTTCACTTGGTTTCCAAGTGCTTTTGAGAAAATTTGAATAAAAGAGAGTTTAGTATGACAAAGTGGTGTTTTGTGTTTTGCTCCACATTTATTTATGATTGAAGATATACTCATGTGGTTTGGATGTGATGATCTAATGTGTTCAGAGGTGTCATATCTAGATTTTTAGGTTCTAGATCATACTACAATGGAAGATGTGTTTGATAGTATGTTTGCCTAGTGAAACAAGGTGTTTGGGAGAAATGAGATTGCTCCACATTTCTCCGTAGTGAAGGTTTTGGTGTTGCAAATATGGGAACATGCTTATATAATTTGTATCTACCTTCCCTTTACGTTTTAGGTGTTGAGTTGTTCCATAAAGTTGTTCGGTGTGTTGGATGTTTGTCTTAGTGTGTTTGGTTGCACATAATCAAGGTGTTCTTAAGTTTCAAGTGGTTGCAGTAGTAGTGGCAAATATTTTGATGATGTGGAATATTATGAGATGTTGTGAAGTGTTGTTGAGTGGTCCATGAGATGTTTCCAGACCTAGAGAGGTGTTTGGAGTTGCTTGTTAGTGTTAGCATAGGTTTGGCCAACCTAGCGTGCTAGTGCTAATTATAGAGGATAATTGTTGTTTGAGAAAGTGTTGAGAAACATTTCAATGTAGATTTTGGTCCCAGTTAAGATGTGGTGTGGTTTTCCTTCACTTCTTTATATTGTGGAAGTATTTGGTGTCGACCTATTTGATGTTGCACGATTGAGGTGTATATGTTTCCTTAAGGCCAACCTAATTAAGATTGCTTTAGGTTGTGGAGGGTATAAATGCAAGGAGAATAATTGTGTGGATTAAGAGTAGAGTGTGTGATGTGAAAGAAGTGAATGTGATCAAGTGTGATGATCTAAGTGTGAGCCGTAATGCCTATGACTTCTAGATGCAGTGAGTAGGTGTTTACATTTCAATCTGTTTGATGAGTTGTTTGTGCTTCAATGGAACTGTACCTTTGGCATATGAGAGATGCATTGTTAGCAGTTCAAATTGGTAGTGAACCACCCCTTCTTCTATTCTTCTTTCTTTTGGATAGTGAGTTCATTAGCAGTGAGCCTTATTGTATTTGGTGTTGTAATTCATATATTAGTGAGCTAATCCTCACCATGGCTTTTCTCTTCTTGGTTTTTCCACGTAAATATGGTGTTCTTATGCGTTTGATGTGTTTGCATTACTGGTTTACATGTTAATGCATATTAAGGGTTTAATGGTTGATCAGGGTTTAAAAAGATATTGAGGGTTTGAATTTTTTAAAGTATACAACTGGTTCACCCCCCTCTCGGTTGTCCTATGCATCTAACAATATATTATTCATTGATTGAAAGAGAAAATAATTAAAGGCCCAATTATATAGTGTAACCATATTAAATGGTTAGATTACATTGTATGACCTTGGAGAAAATATTTGATACAACGATAGGTTTATACTGAATGTTGCAAAGGAGGCAAAGGCAAGGTTGTACGAAGTAGAGTTGATAAGGTCATATATTGTAAAGGACACAAGGAAAATGACACAATACATCGAAGGAGGTAGCATGTATTGAGTGTATGGTCTCCCCATCTCTCCCTTCGTACAAAACGACATATCAACATTGTATTGCAATCAATAAACCACACCATACAACAACCACTAGATCTTTGTGTAGTACGTCATACCATCTATAGTACAAATCTTGTCATTATTGTAACTATGCAACATACAAGCACGAGAAAGTATGATGTACGGTCTATCAAAAGAATCATCATATGATAGAATAGTGAAATCATATGACATAGAATTAAAAGTGTACGACTAGAGGGGTGATGTCATTCTCAAATAGAAACCACAAATGCATGGTAAAAAAAAGTACAGAGAAAAAGGCCAAGGAAAGAAGACAACATAGAGTTGGATGTATGATTCATCATTGTATGGTCTGCACAAATTCCATCATATGAGATGCAACAAATACTTCTTGTACAAGATGCAATAATTCACACACAAGTGTTTCAGTCCAACCATTTTCCACACCAATCACCAATTTTATCCTACACAGTATGACAAGAAGGGAAGCAAAGTGAATGACAAGCAATTATTCTCATCATATGACAACGTCATTCCCTTACCGTACAACTTGGTGGCATCATCAAGAAAACATAATTCTCTATCACATGACAATCAACCATCGTACAACTTTCTTCCTTGGTTGACATCATACATCGGTTAAATAGTGTAAAATCTCTATTTTTTGGCTTTGTTAGCATTGTTTTTTGCCTCTTAAAAAATCATGAAATGAGGTGTGCCATGAGGTTCTATGTGGTTTCAAAGGTCTTAAATTGAGCTTCAAAAATTGGGCCTCCCACATTAGAAATGTAAAAACTATCAATGGCAAATAAATGAGTTGTAAGAGAGAGTTACATTTGTTGACCATCTTATGCTGTACATTATACAACTTATGATGCATCATAAAACATCTTTAAATGAAGATAATGGATCCAAAATGGAGCACCCAAGTTGGTGAGTGGATTATGTAAACATCATGGAATCATCATGGGATTTGGGTGTTGAACTTTTTAACTAGGGATTCAAGTGCCACATTTTGGATGGTTTTAGCTCATGATTTCCTAATTACCATTTGATGGTTTTACGCATTTCCTCTCCTATTTAGTAGGTTTTGAGATAGAAGTTTTGATAGCAAGTTTTGTAATTATTGTTATGCTACTAGAATTACTCTAGATATTTGGTTAGTGATATTCTTGTAAAGGCTTATACTCACAAGTGTATTAAACTTTGATTACTTAGTAATACATTGAGTTACTTTGGAGTGAGTTTTTTTTTCTCTTGAAAGAGTTCCCTACGTAAATCATTGTGTTAAGGTATAATTGCTTTTGTGTTTATTATATTATAACTATATGAACATTTTGATTTTGCACATACCTCCTCTCATATATTAGTGTAGGAAGTGTATTCCACAAATTTGCTTCTTTCATGTAAGAGTGAATGGGTTCACCAAAATGAAAGGGATAATAAAATCCCTTTTATATAAAGGCTCACAGAGGAAAGTAATTAAACATACATAATTAGATAATCACTCCAAGATTAAATAGTTGGTGTTAATAACTAGTTGGAGTAATGTGTTAATACAATTTTGACCATAATCTAATTTGTGTTCCAATAGGTCTACATTGTGCAAGATGTTTATCCTCCTGGATTTATTTTTTCAAATATTAGAAAACCAATTTTTTTAAAAAATTTCCCCGGATAAATCACATAATCCACTTCCATAGAACCACTGGGGGAGAGGGGCCCAAAGTAGGGCGGGTCAACTTTGTAGGTCCACGTGGACCTAAAAAAATTAAAAATTAGCCCGCCACGTCACCCTGCCACTTGTGCATTGGCCCATATTATTTTTAATTTTTTTTTGATCACCACGCCACTTGTCAAGCACATTTTACGTTGACATGTCCAAAATTGACCGATTTTTCTCTTTGATCGAAAGTGGAGCCCACTCGCCTCCTTAATCAGCGAGCACATCTATGTACAATAGATTGGACGACCGTGTGTAGACGACAACCTTGCCACCCTCTACCAATAGTTTAGAGCATTAAACGCTTGCCGCCTCCTTCATTTCCTCTATTGACCAACTTGTCTTACGTGTCGCTTCACATTTACTTGGTCTGTCAGGCGCGTTAATCGGAGATCAATGTTCATTCAATACTCCACATTCTCGCATATCCCACTCACTATAATTCATTTTTTTCGCAAACATTCTTTACTATTCGTTTTGTTTGTCATCGAAATTGGTTTGGCTCTCCATGCTTCATCGTTCGACTCTTCATGCTTCTTCGTTCGACTCTGCACTGTCGACAACTCCCTACCTCTTTCAGGGTGAGGTTTCTAACCTCACTTGGCCCATATCGCTATCTTCGAATACGACAATATTCTTCCATGCACTTCTTTTTGCAGAACTTTTCGTTGCGAACTTTTGTATTTCAGAAAGATTGCCTTCAATGAAATATGGGGAGGCTTTAACTTGTTTTCTTTTCCTTTACACTCGATCGTGCACTCGTAATCTTCTGATATTCATTGCACCTCTGCATTGTTCTTTTCATATTTGCTTACTTACATGAAATATGAAATGGGTTTGACTGGTTTAAAATGGTTTTTCATTACTATTAGACTTGTTCGACGAAATATGGAAAGGGTTTGACTAGTTTTCAACCATGCATTGTTTTTGTGTGTTCGTCACTACACAAACTTTAAATCTACAATTTGCTTTTTACATTTGTTTGCCATTCCAAAATACGGAAATGGATACAATATATTTGCTTGTTACTAAGAAATATTCATATGGTTTTAATGTTTATTATTTATAGGGTTTTTGCCATGCACTTCCATTCTTGTCTTCCTCACTGCACATACTTTAACTCTGCAATTTGCTTATAATATTCTCATGTTATTCCGAAATATGAAAATGGTATGATTGGTTTTCATTTCCAAGATATTCTGGCATGTTTATGTATTGTTTTGTTCTTCCATGCACAATAGTTATGTATGCGAAATGCTTTTTTCATTTCATTGTTACTACCAATCATGGTAAGGGTTTCACTGGTTCAAAATTACAGGGTTTTCTCTTGGACAATGCACACACTTTAACTTTACAATTTCCCTTTAATATTTGTTTGTTATTCCCAAATATCAAAATAGATACAATATATTTGCTTGTTACTAGGAAATACTCATACGGTTTTAATTTATATCATTTATAGGGTTTCTGCCATGCACTTGCATTCGTGTCTTCCTCATTGCACAAAAAATTGTTTTTATATTTATGTTCTGCTCTCCACAATTCACTATTCGGCTCTGCACTGAAGAAAGCTCCCTTTGTTTCTTAGTTGAGGTTTGCTACCTCACTACGCCTGTACCATTGTCTTTTGTTTTGACAATGTTACAGGTCAATGTGACAAAAATTGACATCCCATACAAAATATTTGCATTCACAAGTAATCAGAATTTGTAGCAGTAGAATACCTGTAGCTTGTCAAGATGATGTTGTTGTTCCTCTGGACTTTCTTCATATTTTTGGACCAAATTATATAACTGATAATGAAAGTGGGATGTGCTAAATGAAAATTACAAGAGATTGAGTAATGCATTTTTGAATTTAAAAATCTCCTTATATGTTCAATGCTGGTTTGGTGTGGAGTCTTTAATTCCCGTCCTTTTAATTTCAAATTTGAAATCTTCATCGGATGCCTTCAATTGCTAAGTTTGTATGTATTAATGGCATGCATTCCTTGTTTGCTTGATAGGAGATTTTGGTGGTTGCAGGTGGGAAAAACAGGAGGAACCATTAGTAGAGAGGTTCGATTTGACAGATGGGACACATATGAATGATTGCTACTTGTCTGAGTGTTGTGTTGGTGGGCAAGTGGGATGGGGGTTCGGTTGGATTGGATTTGGTGATGGGACATTCTTGGGTCGTAATTCTACTCGTGGCATCCCAAGTGCTAGAAAGGTCGCTGTGATGAAATACAAGTGGTGACATTATAGGGGAGCTTGGGTTATACTAATTTTATATTTTGGGCTTTTGTTTTAAATTAGGTGCCAGTAACAAACAACATAGCTTGTATGTTTGTCGTGTCAGATGTGTTTTGAATATTCTCTAACATATAAGACTGCGAATATCTATTTGTGTATGGGACAAATATTCTCCGATTATAATATAATTTTGAAGTTACAGTGTTACGTGTACCTTTGTTGACTTTGTGGATGAAAACTGGTTTACATTTACATATTAAGGTGGTCTATTGTGAGGCCCACGTGGGACTGCTTCCGTCCCCATTAAAGCTCCGGCCCTACTTTCCGCCCCTCTCCCCTGGTGGGCAGATTAAATACGCGGAATCCTATATCTGTCATCTATGCTGGCGACTAAACACAAATTACTTAAGCACATATAGGTTCTCAACTGGGTAGTTGAATTCTTTTGATACACTACAGCAAAGTAAGAAATTGAGCGAGTATTAATGTCAATTTGACAGAAAACATTGACCTTTGGTGATTGATTTTGTGCAATTGAATAGAATAGGGTGAAATCAGCAGAAGGGTGTTGTTCGTGAATGGATGATCTTGCGACATGGATGACAATCTTGATAACGGTGCCTGTCATCCACACCATCGTGGAATGCAACAGAGGCAGAGATGCCAAGCTTCGCATTGCCCGCTGGTGGATATCTTGTATTTTCATAGTGTCAGTCTCTTTTTTCTCAGCATTTGTGTGCGGAATGGGAGGATACTTCATAGCCCATTTCTCTGTTAGCAAGCCCTTGGCAGTCTCTACGCAGTGCACAATTCTCACCAATAGTAAGTAATTAAAAACATGTTCTCCTGCCCTGCTTTTCTTGGGTTTGGTGTAAAACAAAAACTCGGTGGCATGTCCAAGTCTAAACAAACAGAATTTGAATAAATTATTTGGGGAATAGAAAAAAGTTCTGTTCTTTAAGTGTGTTTCGTATCAATCTGAAAGTTAGGAATGAAGACTTTAAGGAGGGATTGTAATGTGATAGTAGCAGAGCAACATTCTTAACATTATGAGAGGCAGGTATTCTATACATCTGCCTATGTGTATAAAGCGATGTTCTCTGCGTATAGGTGAATTGGCAAGGTTTAGTTTACTTTTGAGGTCTACAAGGAAGTCAAAATCTGAAGATACAAATTTTGAATAAATTACAAGGGTAATATGAAGGCAATAAAAAACTGTTCTTTGACAGAGTTAGGAATAAAGACTACCTTCATATGATTGCATCTGGTTTCTACGCTTTACTAGAGTGGCCCAATGAAAAATAAGACCATAATTCTGATCGGGAACTCAAGTTTACAGGGTCAGGCTATGGTGTGCTATGGAGGAAATTTGAGTGTAACCCATGTTTATAATCTTAAGAATATGGTCTACAGCTTACAAGACACTCTCGTTAAAAGGCTACCCATAACTGTAAATCTCACACACGATTTATCTGGAAGAATATAACTGAAAAAAGAAGTTAAATTAGTGCCATTGAAAATTTTTAACCTGAAGTTTATGTGTTTTTGTAGGTGTTGATCTTCGATCAACCAAGGTATGTCAGATGGGGCTGCTGAATTTTCATTCTAAGAATGTTCTATTGTCTACTGGGAACAGCAGATACCATTGCTACTATGATTATTATTGGGCTTCAGTATTCAAGGTATGCTATGCATATACATTCCCTTTGAGCTCTTTTTTTCCTCGATAAGTCACAAATAGTCTCCATTTGGGTCTGTAGCTAAGGCAGGCAACACCGTCATTACATATATTATTATATTCTTATCCCGAAGTAAGTAGATTCCTGTTATAGTGTCTTAGCAGACCGTAAGTGAGGTTTGGAGAAATTCATCAATTTTGGATAAGAATTTGCCTGTATCAATAATAATTGAACACTGAAACAAAGTTATTTTGCAAGTGAAAATGACTGAGAGTAGGTAGAGTCTTTGTGTGGGTTGAATTGCCATCACAGAGATATGCCACTGTAATAAATAGCTTATAAATTTTAGACATGAGATAGGTAGCAATAGCAAGCTAGAGAGTGCCCAGAAGGTAGGACACTAAAACCAGCAGCAGTTAGTACCGAAGAGGAGAAGACTGCTCAAACATCTGCAGAAAATGCTCAGGAGCTGCATGAGCAATCTGTAAACATGATAGAAATGAAATTCTTTTTCATCAGCTTGAATTTTGATACATTGGAAAATAGTGTTTTGAATTTTCCTCAAATTTCCAGTGCTGAGAACAGACTTGGAAGCTATTTTCAGAAGCGTTCTTCTTTCAGATGCTTACAAATTACTGCAATTCTTTTATACATTACTTTGGAGGACAATCAAGATAATTAGGCAAAATTTGGGTGCTTTACCTATCTTTTTATTAAACTTATTCATATCAAGCTCTACATCTGAAAAATAAATGATAACAACCAAATAAAAAATCCCAAAACTGATTTGTAATTTGCTGAAGCTATTCATTGAACAAATCTTCAAAACTGACCTTTGATTTCCTATATTTTTGATTCAGTATTGAAATCCAACATATATTGGCTGAAATATAATGGAATGCAATGAACAATATAATGAAGGCAATCACATGAGACAACACAAGTATTTACATTGGAGAAACACAATGTGGGAAAAAGGAAAACTCTAGCAAAGGATATGCTATATTCACCAATAGAAATGCAAAAAAGAATCACTCTTGGGTCATGAAGCTATCTACAAAGCTTCTCAGCTATGATAAACTGTTGCAACCTCCTCATCTCAGTCCATTGATGACTATTTGTGCTTCTCTCAGCTATCTTCCCTTTTTTGGAACGGTTGGTTTTCAAATTCTTAATCTCCCAAAGTATCTTCCAATCCCAAGAACATGAGCAAAATACCTTGGTAATATTTGGCCCTTGTACAATGATTGAATTTTGACATAATTTTTGGCATGTATGTAGACATATGTGTAAAGATGCTCTAGTTGAATTTTTCAAGTCATTTGGACCTTATTTCCCCAAGTTTTGGTGAAAATATGCTAGATCATGTTTTAATCCTTTCTGGAGTCAAATGGATGCATTTTGAATCGAAATTCCATTGGCATGCAGGGTGTGCGTCACCATGCTAAAGTTAAAATTTTAAGCCATTTTGACTTCATATGACACAATTATAGGCAAAATACAATCTCCTTGTCTGGATTGTTTGAAAGCACATGATCAAACCATCAATACTGAGGAACATTTCCTTCAGCCCAACAGAATCAACCCATTTGGCAGCAATCCAGCATTAAGCATGTGATCCTTCATAAATTGTCAATTGAGAGGTCATTCAAAGATCAACCAAGGCATGTGCTATATACAATCTTCCACAAAAGAGATTTGAATCTTGCAAGCCTGTAATGAAAGGTAAAAGTGAAATGAAACATAAACTCTATTCCCATTCTAACAAACTGTGTATTTCTACTCCTTATGCAAACTCTGTTCCCGAACCATCTTATATGTTTATGTAATATCCGGGATGGCCCGCCATAGGAAGATCATGAAAGGCTCTCAAAACCGTAGCCCTCAACTCAGAACCAGGAACCAGAAAAATCTGCCCCTTGTAAATGATCAAGTCATCTACAACCGTGTACCTACTATCCTACTCTGTCCCATCAATAATGCTAGAAGCCCATGGGTTCTTAGCATACTCAGTAATGATCCGATGCCTCCAATCCTCGGAGATCTATGCCATAGCATTCAACTGAGGTCTGCGAGACAAGGCGTCAACTACAACATTCTGCTTCCCCTTAATGAAAGTAATATCAAAATCATATGATTGCAGTTTGCTGACCCATTTTTGCTGCCTCTCATTTAGGTCCCGCTGTCCAAGGAAGTGTTTCAGGCTATTGTGGTCTGTACGCACATTGAACTTGCTGCCGACCAAGTATTGCCTGAATTTAGCCAAAGCATGCATAATGGCTAACATCTCCTTGTCGTATATGCTGTAAAACCTCTCAGGACCCCTAAGCTTCCTGCTCTCAAAAGCGATAGGGTGCCTCTCCTGCATCAAAACAGCACCAATGCCCTCCCCTGAAGCATCGCAGCACAAATCAAATGACTTCGTAAAGTCAGGTAAAGCTAGCACTGGACACGAAGTCATGATCACCTTGAACCTGTCAAAGCACTCTTGCGCCTGTGGTGACCAAGTAAAAGCCCCTTTCTTCGTCAAATCAGTAAGGGGTGCGGCATGACGTGAGAACCCACTAACAAATCTCCTGTAGAAAGCACACAACCCAATGAATCCTCTGAGCTGCGTAAGGTTCTCTGGTATGGGCCACTCAACTATAGCCCGAATCTTTTCGGGGTCCATACTAACTCCCTTGGCACTGATGATGTGCCCCAAATACAACAACTCTGCCATGCCGAGCTCACACTTAGATTCCTTGGCATAAAAGGACTCCTCAGCCAAGATACCCAAGACTGTGTCTAAGTGAGCTAAATGCTCCTCCCATGACCTACTGTATACCGGAATGTCATCGAAGAAGACCAATACAAATCTTCGCAGCTAAGAACTGAAGACCCTGTTCATGGTGGCCTGAAAGATGGCAGGTGCATTGGTTAGACCAAAAGGCATAACCAAGAACTCGAAGTGACCGCAATGGCACCTGAAAGCGGTTTTCTCAATGTCCTGCTCCCTCATCTGAATCTGGTGGTACCCGGATCTCAAGTCAATCTTCGTAAAGAAGATAGCACCGTGCAACTCATCAATCAACTCGTTGATGCGTGGTATCGGGTACCTGTTCTTAATTGTCCTCTTGTTGAGCTGGCGGTAGTCTATGCACATCCGAAGTGATCCATCCTTCTTCTTCACCAATACAACCGATGAAGCAAAAGGTGACTTGCTAGGTCTAATGTGTCCCATAGCCAATAACTCATTGATGGTCTTCTCTATCTCATCCTTGAGTCGTTTCGGATGCCTGTAGGGTGTAATCATAATGGGCTTTGCGCCCTCCTCGAACTCGATGATATGCCCAGTGCCTCTATTTGGAGGTCTACCAGGTGGAATGTCGCTAAACACTTTGGAGTGTTTAGTCCTCAGTATCTGAATGTCTGGATGGTACTCACCCTTCTGCTGCTCCTGCTGTGTTGGCATCAACATACACTCTGTAGCCCAGTCAACCATATCATGACGAATGAGTCTCTCCATCCGTCTGTACAAAACCATCCTCAAATTACTGTCTCTAATGGCCTTGATGACATGAGGTCTCCCATCAACCTTGAACTTCATCTCCATGTCTCGCAGATTGAGTGTGAACTCACCCAAATCGTGCAACCATGCCATCCCTAACTCCACATCAGTATCTCCCATATTAACAACATAGAATTCAGTCTTGAACTCATAGTTGTTCAATCGCATCGGAAGATCAGTAATCTTTCAATCACATTTGAGGGTGTACCCATCAGCCACCTTGACTCGAATACCCTCAAACTCCTCTGTCTGTATACCACGCCTCTCTACCAACCGTGCATCAATGAAATTATGAGTGGCACCCGTGTCTAGTAGAGTGATTACCTTCTGACCTGCTAAGAGCCTGCGAAGTCTAAACGACCCATCTCTCTGAAGGCTAGTCAAGTGTGCTTCCTGTAGCTTCCTTCCTCCTTCGTTTTCACCCTCATTTTTGGACCTGTCATCATCGGAATGCTCAGAATCAGCTTGCTGGTCTGACAGATGAGATTGCTCTTCTCCCTCATAAAACCATTCCATCTGATTGTTTTTAACCTTGGGACGAAGTGGGCATACATGTTTTTCATCGTAGGGTGCCTTGCACCAGAAACACAATTTTTTCTTCCGTAGTTCATTCAGTGTTTCTCTGTCAAAGGGTGGTGCATTTTGTCTCTTAGGATCAGGTGGATCCCTCTTTCTGTCAAAGGGCCTATTCCTGTCAAAAGACCTATTAGGCCTCGTGTAGGGTGTCGAACCTGAAGTGAACTTGCTGCGAGGTGCTGGAAGCTCCATGTTCCATGCCTTCCTCATGGCCTCCTGAAGGGTAGGAGGATCAAATGCCTTGACCCAACCTCTCATAGGCTCTGTCAAACCCTCGACGAAGAGTATAACAAGTCTCCGTTCTGAAATGCCTGTCACCATGACTGCAACCCTCTAAAACTCACCAACATAAGAATCCAGACTACCTGTCTGTCTGAGCTGAGCTAGCTCCCTGAAGTAGAGTTCCGGATCCTTCTTGTCAAAACGCTCTATGAGCCTGCTGGTGAACTCCTGGTAAGTAGTGACTGCATGATGGCCAAGTTTGTACATGCCATGATGCCACCAATCATGCGCCAGCCCATCAAGATGCAAAGTAGCAAACTTAATGGCCTCGTCCTCCTGCATAGGTCTCAGTGATAAATAATTGTCCAACTTCTGGACCCAAGACCTCGCTGACGTCTTATCAGAACCATCAAAGTATGGCAAGGTGATTTTGCTGACTGCATACTGTAAGTCCCTGTTCACCTGTGGCTGTGGCTACTGGTGCTGAGGAGCTCTACGGTCAAATCTACCTCCTCCTCTAGGTTTATGAACATCCATAAACTCATGAAAAGACAACGCCTGTCTGATCTCAGGTGCTAATGATAGATACTCACCGTGAAATCTAGTCACATCTGCTACTGACATGCCATTATGTGGCTGAAACTCCTGATGATGCCCCTGCTGCTCTGCCCCCGGAGTTGGAGGTGGGGTCTCTCTGGGTATGAATGTAGGTTGTCCAGGCCTACGCTCATGATAGATCGGTGATGGCTGTCGTGGTGCTGATGCCAAAGGTTGGTCCACTCCTACAGTCCTGCTCGACTGTCCAATCTGGATATAGTGCGGCTGGGATGGAGTATACTGTCTAATAGTGCCCATCAACTGGGACATCATGTCCATCATGTTATCATGTTTGCGTCTAAACTCCTCTTCAGTAATATCACCCTCTGCATGCGCTTTCCTTGAATCCCTAAGTGCCTTTGCAGGGATCTGACGGTCTGCCATCAGTGTTGTGACACTGTTCTCGCTGCTATTAGAGCTAGATCTGTGAATACCCAATACTCCTGACACTGTCTCACCTTCAGGAATAGGTGGACTTGTCCAATCCTCAACTCTGCCTGTTCCTATACCCTTAGTATATTGAATGATGTCTCTACTCATGAAAAAGCAACCAAAAAGCACTCTGTTTACTGAAAAAGCAACTGAAAAAGCACAGGATGGCAGGAAAACTGTGCTCTGATACCACTGTAAGAGACCAGGTGTCTCTCAACCCAAACCCCTGACTGCAAATACTGATTTTTGATTGTTTTGTGTTTTTTTTGTGTTTTTCATGATTTTTGCAATAAACAAGAAAAATGCGATTTTGCTCTAAAATACCTTAAAAATTCATAATAAATAAATGGACAATAAATATGCATCAATATTGTTCAGAAGATGAAGGTGCATATGTTTATTGATTTTCCAGAGCACATACAATGTATAAAATCGAACATATGAAGAGAAAACTACTTTTATTCAAAAGAACCTGATTACTTGCAGCCACTAGAAGATAGATGAAAAATGTACGGCTGAATAAGGAAAGCAATCTTCAGGCTCTGAAATCAATGCTGAAGCCTCAAATACCCTAGGCGCACAAGATCCAACTAAGAGAAGCTGAAGACTGAAGGCGTATTCCTCTGTGATGAAATGTACGGCTCTGCTGGTACAGAAAAGTACGGCTTACCAGCAGTAATTAATGTGGTACGGCTTCAATAAGAAAGCACCAGATCTCTGTGTAAGAATCTCAGACAAGTCGCCACTAATAACTGAAGAGTAATCTCTGCAAATCCTTCCTGAATCGAATCAATAAGCTCAACTGCAACCTCTGTACGAAGTCACCAAGTTTGACAATCTTTAACTGGTATTTCACAATCTCAGTATGCTAGATCTTGAAGAGGGAACGTTCTCCAAAATCAACTGTCTGCTGAAACCTTAGGTTTGCAAACTTCAATGCTCAGAGCAAGAATAAGACAAATTGAATAATCATAACATAAGAGTTCGATTTGTCTTGGCAGTGAATATATAAACCCTTTCAAAATTTCGACCCAAGCTTCTCTTTTAATAATCATTTAATTAAATGATTAAATTCGCCTTTTTTATCAACTTAGGAAAATATTAATAAATGGCGCCCCACTTTAATGAATAAATAATTATTCATTATAATAAACATTTCACTTTATTATAAAGTATTAAAAATACTTTATAATACACCTTTATCATTAATATTTAAATATATTAATAAAGTGACTTTATAACATAAAGTCAAAATATCAATTATTTAATAATCATTAAATGCTCCGTTATTTTCCATCTGACCATCAAACTGACAAACTGGGTCGACTCTGAGCTAACCAGCTGAACCAGGTGCCCTGCCCAAAATAGCAGCTTCCGCCTGCCTGACTTACTATAAATAGTAAGTAACTGAAAAACCTCACTGAAAGATTCTGCGAAGGCCCAACCTGAATCAACTGAAAGAATGATGCTCCTGAACACCGGGTAACTGCCTCAGATGATCCTCTACACACTACTGTCAGCCTACGAGGATCAGAATGATAGGCTAACCTCAAATCCAGCTGCGCTGACTAGGAAGGGGACATCACAGAAACACATTTTTTTTGCAAAATTCAATGACAAGATGTATCCAATGAGTCCATAAATGAGTACAAAAGTGTTTTCTATTAAATTTGATTGTTGAATACAAATTGAGTACAAAATCGCATCATCATGTAGAATCCTAATGCAATATGAATATATAGCTGACAACTATTATGAATTTATGATGGTTGCCTTTGAAAATCATCATAATTCATAAATTACATAATTACAATATACAACATTTTACATCTTCCTCTTCCCTAATCTAGTGAAAACTTGGGGAGAGGTTGAGGTTCTAATCCTTGGAGTCTGCTGTGGCTCCTCGCTTGGCATGGAAGGTTGTGCTTGTGGCTTTGGCTCGACCTCCATCCTGCTAGTAGATGGCAATGACTCCTCCTTAGCCTAATCAATGTCATCTAATTCTATATCTCCTACTGCACCCACATCCTCCAATGCTTGCCTCTCAAAATCAAGAATCTCATCTTCAGTAAACAATGGGGGCTGCTCATTCTGCGTTGTCCAATCGCTATAAGGATGAATGTCATCCAAATCAATGAGTTCCTTTGCTTTGTCCTCTACCCTTCTTATGCGAAGCTGAAGGTTTTACTGCACAAAGACAAGGTCATTGAGGCATTTTTGAGCTAATTTTGTTAGGATAAGGTGACATTAACCTTGTAATCCTATGTCATTTATATGTCTCCACGTTCCTTTAAATGTGTTGTAGGGGACATGAGAGAAAATCATTAAATTTTGGCACGTTGTAGTTATATTTTAAAGAGGATTTAATTTCGGTGGAGGTTACACATAAAAAATGGATAAGGCATCTTTCCTAGGTGTCCACTTTGGGAGTTGAAAGGTCTTGGATGGGGTGCCCAAGATTGTGTAATGTCCCCATTTTCTGAGTGGTCACCTAATGGGGTCGGTTAGCCTATCCTATTTTCGTAGGCTAAGCCAAAGGGTTAAGGGAATGACCTAATTGATTAAATATTATATTTAATCAACATTGAAGATACGAAGTGACTTCCTATATTTTTATGGGCCATTTGGAAAACAAAATAAATTAAATAAAATGGCCTTGAAGGTGGACAACCTAGGTAAGGGCCTAAAAATGTAATATTAGGGGTCATAAAGAGGTTCTCTCCCTTGGAGAAGAAATAAAAATAAAATTAGAATACTTTATTGAGGTTGGCCAAAATTGGAGGAGAAAAAATAAAGCAAATAAAATAAATATTTTGCCTTGAGGAGGTCAACCAGATTTGGAGGGGAAAGGTGGCTATAAATATAAGAACATTTAAGGTCATTTCAACATTGATTCATATCATATTTTCATTTGGAGATTCTTCTCTTTGGCTGCAACTTTGGTTAGGCTTTATTCCAAGGACGAAAACCCTTGTGAATACGATGAGTTGAACGAAAACCTAGCTCATCTTGTGGAGGACTCATAACGGAGTTCTAATTGCACTTCATTGGAGACATTTGGAGGTTTGGAGCATCATTGCATAATCAGATTTGCAGATCAGATTTGGAGTAGTATTGTTGTGGCATTTGGTGTGTATATTGCATTAGGGTTTTGCCCTAATTTGGAGTGCCACTTTGGAGCAGTCTTGAGCGCCCATTTTTGGAGGGTGATTTTGCATTTTGGGAGCAGCAAACCCTAAGCACTTGCCAAGGAAGGATTCACCCATCTAGGGTTTGATGTTTGAAGACTAATTTGCATATTTGTGGTATGTACAATCTTAGTTTTAGATCTGATTTATAGAGCAGAAATTTGGCCGTATGTTTGGCATGTTTGAGCCCATGAATTCATTGAAAAATCAATCCAGAATATTCAGTATTGTAACAGTGGAAGTTACCTACAGAAAATCAGATTTGTATGTGGCATTTGGATGCCCTATCTTGTGTTTTTCATGATGGATTTCATGTTTGATATGAATATCAATTGGTAGCATCATTTCGCATGTTTATTTGTCATGTTTGGGCACTTGTATGTTCGCTGTGATATTTTGTTTTCAAAAAATAAAAAAAATCAGAAGTCAGAATTAGGGCTTGAGTAGAAATAAAAATCAGAATTTTAGAGCAGATCCCATTGGGGATATTTCAGTGGGATCAAAGCATTGTTCTTGTCAGCCTATGGGAATTGCTTTAATGTAGATTCATCGATAGGGCGGAAGAAAATTTGCAGCAAGTTATCAGGGAAAACAAATAATTTCAATCCTTTATGAGAGAATCTATGGCAGAGTTGGCTCACATCCTAAGGGAGATGAATCGACAACAAAATGCTGGTATATCTAATCAGCCTTTTGCAAAAGGAAGTAACTCAGCTAATGGCAGGGTTTCAATTAACCCACCCAAGAAGACATTTAGAGCCAAATTTTTACAAAGAGAAGAGGCAGACCCATTTGAGGGAGAACATCTCATACCACCACAAAAGGAAGGACGAAATGGCAAGGTATCATGTTGAATATAATGCCTTAAACCCAACCATTCGATGTGACATGTCTTTCATTAAGTATTATGTGATGAAAACACAAAATGCGCATAAGAGGAGAAGGTATCAAGAGCAGCCACAAGACATTTCTATAGAGTGGATAATTGAGCAAGAACACCATGGACCCACCATGCAAGATCTTTTGTTAGAAGAAGATGTTTTATTGGTTTCCAATGATCGTATGTGTCCGCAAAAGATTGATGAAGTGAGGGCAGAAAAGGTTCCACTTGTTGAGCGAAGAGAGTCCATGTTGAAGGAAGATACGCCAAATCATGCAAGATCTTTCGAGCTTTCAAAGGATGAGCCATTGATCAATTTTCCAAGTAGCATTGTAGGCAAATATGCATTTGAGAGGAACTTACCTAACCCTAATTTAGAGATGTTGAGTCACAAAAACGGAGGTGTTGAGGATATCTTAACAAATTCCTTATCAGCAAATAAGGATGAGCATTTTGTTCGCAGCCAAAGGTATGAAGATGTTTCAGATTTGTTGCCTCTTGTGTCATTGCAATATTCTTGTCATCATGGAAAGCATGCAAGAAAAAGGTGATAGAATAAGAGATACAACTTGCAGTATAGGGCATGTGGACTCTTTGTTTCAAGTTCCAAATCTTCCGTATCCATGTGATCCCTTGAGGGTCAATTTTTTGATGCTTATTTGGGAATGCATGAAGATGGGAATCTAGGAAAGAGAGATCTAGATAACTACATTAGAAAATTGAGACGAGAAGAAGAAAAATCAGAAGTTATCCAAAAGCATTGAGAAAAAAGAAAAGAAGGAAGAAAAGAATGAAGAATTGCTTCCTTGTGATTTGCAGCCTATGGGTGTTCCTAAGAAGAGGAGAGAACAACGTTGCTTCACTTGCCTAGAATTTTGGACATCTAGTCATACACGTGGAAGCCCTAAAGAAGATGAAGCCATGCTCACAAGTTCACTTTAGCAGAATGATGATATGGACAAAGAAGAATCATTTCATGATAACAATAAGGTTGAAGGGTATGCTGTTATAGAGTTTTCCAAACCAGCAGTGACTGATCAGCCACATGAAGGTATGAATTCTTTTGATGATCCATTATTTGAGCAGAGCATTGTCTTACCATTTGTACATAGTAGTTGCAAGGAATCAAATTGTGAGTTGGGTGACCTTGAAGGTGATATTGTTAATACATATGAAGGCAATTTGTTATGTGATGAGCAAAATGACTTCGATAAATTGGATCAAAGACATTTAGCATGGCAAGAGTTGAAGGTCAATGAAGGTACAACTTGCAGCCATGGGATAGAAGTTATGACAAGTAATACACTTGGTTTTCAGCTAGATACATCTCTTGGACCAGCACTTGATGATGAACATCCAAGAATGAAGGAAGATGAATTTGAGATCCATGAAGACACCACAAAAAGGTATGACGACAGTTCTGATTTTCTGATTATGAACAACAGTCCATTACCTTCACATAATCATGAGGTGATAGATAAATCATATGAGGATGACATTGGTAAGAAGCCTTACCTTGTTGATACCCAAGATTTGATGGCTAAGCATGAGGTAATGGTTGTGTATACAAACTACAAACAATCTGATTTTGTACATTATAGCATAGAGGATGTTGTGAGGACTCAAAACATGTGTGAGGGATGGCTAAGAAGGGCTAAGGAAGCCAAGTTGCTGGATGCTCAAGCAAAACAACACCTACAGAATATCAAGGAACAATTCAGTCACATGGATCATGAGAGGCAGCAGCGAGGTACACTTCTTCGTCAATCTCTAATACTTCCAAGGGAAGAAACTATGATGGTTGAACCTCTTATGATGGTAGAAAATGAAGACCAATCAGATTTGCATGAAATTGTTGATTTCAAAAACAAGTCAGAAAAATTATTCTGTGCAAATGATTTTAATCATAGGGTTCATGAAACACATCATTTGGAGAGCCAATTGAAGGCTCAAGTCTGGGTTAAGGAAGAGGAAGTTGTGCATATACTTTGTGGACCAGCAAATAATGATTGTTATGCATATGTAGAGAAGAACATTTGTGATTCAGACTTGGTTAAGAGTTTAACCATTCTTGGAGAGCTCAATGAGCCTACTTGTGTTTTGACACCATGCTATCATGATAATGATCCTTTGGGTGAGCACAATGCTGTCCTAGTTAATTGGCAGCTCGTGTCTGATGTCTTAGTTGAAATTGGTTCTGGAAATGAGCCACTGGAGTTTATGGACCTTTGCAGTGAGTTTGCCCTTTATATTATGTAGGCCTAAGGTTATCACTCGCCTTCCCTTTGTGAGATTTCCTCAGGCATGGTGGTAAAGATAATTGTGATCTTGATTTGACTTTGTTCAGTGATCTGTGTAATCTCTCCTTTTAGTGCCTTCCAGATTGTGCAATTTTCCCCGAGTATGGATGCTGGAAGACTCCTACACCTGCACCTGTTTATAATTCAAATTGTCCTCCAGTACCTGAAACCTGAAATTGAAATGCAGTCACTAGGATTAGCTCAATCTACAAACCTTGTTTGGATTTGCCAAGTCAGAGGTAGGTTTTCATCCTAACCTCGAAAGTTTTAATTTTGAAAATTTGACTTTATTTTGTTTCATTTTATATTTTATTTATATATTTTTATTATATAATTTATAGTAGTGTTTGAAAACACTATTTAAATAATAGGGCAAGATTATGGGTGGGAAAAAGGACATGACAAATATTGACTTGCATAGCAACAACTTCTATGGCAGCTTCATTATTCTAGTTTATTCCAACAAAATACAAATCCATACATTGGATCATAACTACAGTAAATAGTCACATAATTCTATCTGTGACATAAATGAAGAATCCTTTTAATGCTTAAATGGTGACAAAAATAGACATTTCTTGTACTCATCACTGAACTTGGTGTGTTCGAAGGGTCAAATGATGAAAGTTGGTGAGAACTTTAAGGACCATATGAGGATACAATTCAAGGCAAGTTATGTCAATATTCCCAGTTGAAGATTTCAAAGCATATTTATGGATTGTCGTTTTTCTGGTCATGATTTGATCCATTCCAGATGATAAAGAAGTTAAGTTTTATAATTGTGCAAGAAACAATTAGATTGTTTGTATAGAACAAATGCCATGATGGTGGAGGGTGAGTAAACTGTAGTTTTTGTAGGGAACAAACGAGTGTGGGGATCAGTAGACTTAAATAGCATCTCACAAAGATAGAGGATGATGCAATTTGGTGTTCTAATATATCCTTGATGTCAGCCATCAAGTGAAATTTTTTCAGCAAGGAAAGTGGAGATAAAACAAAGGGTTGGAATTGGATAATTTTCTTTGTTGGAATAAGTAGTACAAGATTAGCTAATTGTATTTTGTTTTTAGGGTTGAACTAATCTCCAGCTTCTAATCTATTGTATTAGCTAATTGCTAGCATTAACATTAAATACTAGAGTTGATGTATTCTCCAACACACCCCATTATGTTGATCATTAATGAAAAACAATCATAATAAGGTCCAACAGATAAGATATCATATTATCACATTGTGGAAGAGAGATCATATGGAATGTCCAATGGATGAGTGACCATACTGTGGCATCATAGATGGGAGAATGCATGGAAGGTGTAGCATTTGACTATATTGTGATATTGTGGATTAGCGGAAAATATTATCTTATGGATGTTGTGAGGAACTTCTCATCAACTTGAAAAATCAACAACGTTGTCATATCAACTCAGATTTTAGTGCTGTCTTTTCAATATTTTTCATGGCTTTTTGAGAGAAATGTAATGGCACCATGAGATATGTGTGGTTTGTTGTGCAGTGGTGGCAATACTAAATTGAAGGCCTATTTTGTGAGCTCCCATAAGTCTGAGACCATGGAAATACCAAAACTTTGTCAGACAAGCTCTGATTTGAATGGCATTTATAATTCATGTGTTTCTCAGTAAGAATGCAATGGTGCCATGTGATCCATGTGATACGTCGTCTAGTGGCCAGAATGCTATGTGGGACTGTTGCTGCATTTGGTTTGTGCAGTCTAGCATCTGAGAGACCATGCTTTGTCCAAGATAATAAAACAAACTTTATGGTATCTTTTGTGCAATACGGTAGGACCAAAGTGATTTTGCTCCTATTGCTGATGCAATGCATTGTGGGGGAGTCATTGCCCTTCAATGTAAATGCAATACCTTGGGGTGAAGCCATTGTCCTTTAATACAGATGCAATACCTTTTCCTTTTATTGCTGATGCAGCAGTACCATGGAGCTCAAGGTTGCAATACTTATTTTTGTTATGTTTCTAGCAGGAAACTGCTATTATAGCCAGGAAAATCTGTAATTCTGAATTTTAGCTGAAAAAATTGAAAAAATTGAAGTCAAGTGCTGAAATCCTCTTATGACAGGAAATTTCCTCTATATCTTCTGAAATAAATTCTAAAATTCAAAATAATAGGAACCATATATCTGAGAACAGCTAGAACTTGGAATGTGAAGGCTGAAATGGAAGTGGAATTTATCATTCCTTAACTTGAATACCAAGATTTTATAAACGAATCTAAATTATTTTGACAAGATGGAATAATATGGGAATAATTGGAACCATAAAATAGACATTCACTATCATTAAAACAATAGAGAACATCACATAAGATGATATGAAACTTTATTGAGAAGGTATGAATGCCAACTCAGGACCAATCCAAGAGCAGTTGGGCACTGCACTTTGCCACAGATAGTTTTCCACTGACTGTCCAATTTACCCACATTTCGAGAAATGTGTTCCTCTAAGGCTAAAATTCTTTTTATAACTTTTACCTTTTCACGTGGATGGTAGATGTTTGTAACTCCCCCATCGATTGTTTGTAACTCCCTCTAACACTCAAGATGCTTTTTAACTCAATATGATACCTAAGACGCTTTGTAATTTATTGCTTTGCTCATGGCACTTAGATGTTTTATGATTCTCATATTACCTTTGATAACTCCTACGAATTGCCATGACACATAATTGTCCATATCCTATGCCCCTCTTATTTAAATTAACCTTTTGCTAAAACAAATAAATAATATATTTAGTTTACACCCAAATATGAATCAAGATCATAACAATGACCTTTTCTTGAATTGCCTTGCTCGCAAAGTAATCATATGAGCTGGGCGCTGTAGAATTTCAAGGCCTTTTCAACATCTTGAACTAATCTCTCTTCATACATAGTGCTTCCCTTGGCACATGGCCAAAGACAATAATCAAATGGGTATTTGGGAACTTCAAATATTGTATGTCTGTGTAGCTTATTTACATAGATGAGAACAATAATTTATCTAAATTTAAGTTTCTAGGAAAAGTATTTAATATTTACCATATTATCACTCGCTATAATAATGGATTCCAGTGTTTTCTTAGTCATATCCCCAATAAGTAGAAACTGAAGCTGGCACAATCTCATAAGAACTTCAAGTGACTTCTCTTGAATTTGCAGAAGGTTGCTTGCCAAACTTGTAACTAAGAGACTATAAGCTATAATGTGCTTTGTATTACCAAAAAGTAAATACTGAAGGTTTCACAATCCTAGAAGAACTTCAAATGACGTTTCTTAAATTGATGGAAGGTTGCTTTCCAAACTTGTAACTAATAGCTGTAAACTGTAATGTGCTTCAACAAATTATATGCATGTAGTTGAATGCAGAGCTCCAACTTGTTCCACATTAGAAGGTAAGGCAACTTCTAGCGACCCTTTTGTGATTTGCAGGTCAACTTACAAAATAATTGCAAATTTGGTTGGAATATCTCTCAAAGATGGAGCCGTGATTTCCAAGTGAAACCGAATAACTGCATTTTCCACCTATTCTTTATTCAAATACGGTACTAGAATAGGGCAGAGTTGGCATATACTGAGAAAGAAAGAAAGAAATAAATTATATTAATGTCCACAGATGACCAGAAGTATGTAAATGGGACTCAAGAAAACAGCAGTTTACAATAGAAAGTTCTAGGAAGAGAAACCTAGAAGGGCCCCACAAAGGGGAATAACAAAAGCAAAGAAATACAAAACAACTAACAAGGGACTGCCAATATAAGTGGTTAATAAACTAGTACATATAGCCAAGAAGAGGGTACAAGGACCCCCAAAGAGCAAACTCTGAGGAATGATGGAGACCATCAAGTATCAGTGTCTGGACAAGAAATGGTGAAGTCACTGGTGCCATCATTAATGACTGTGAAGGGATCAACAAGATCTAATAATGCTCATTGGTTGCTCACAACCTTTTCCCCTATCAATGCAGGAATCTCTCTCCCCAAGTGTTTATTGATGTCAACAATGGTAAGAGGATGTTTGTCACAATGGTTTTGTAAACTTCAGTCTCATCTTTGTTATTAGCCTCATATTTATAAAGACTGTCATTAATACCCTTATCTACACCGATGATTTCTTGGACTGGACAATTTCCATTTCTGCTGATGGCCTTTACTGTAGATCTTTTGTAATAACTTTCAGTAAGCCTGTGTAATGATTAATGAGGGTCAATCGCCTCTCCTACTTCTTTGAGAAATATGTGAGTTTTAGGGCTCCTTCCACAAGGTGAAGAAAGTGGCTGCAACACCACTATAATGTTTTTGACAGGAGCCTATTATTACAGTTGAAAATTTCGCATCCAGAACTTGTAAGTTTGAAATCTGGCTGAAAAATCTGAAGTTGAATGCCTGATATCCACTCTTGACAGGAATTACCACAGTACTTGCTAATATAAATGTTGAATCTGAACCAACAGAACTAATTCTGAGAATAGTCGAGAGCTTGGAAAGTGAAAGCTGAGATGAAACAGTGAAGTTTCTCTTTTCTTAAACTGAATCCAGACTTTTCAAAAGCTAATGGTCTATGGTAGGGCACTCGACTGCTAAGAAGAGGGTTTTACCTGTTGATCTTGTCAATTCCGACAAACCAGCACCAGTGATAGAGAAAGCGACAGTTTTGGGTTGAGATCCTGGGCATTTGCTTTCACTTTCACATGTTTCCCAAAGGAAACAAGCATAGAAGCAAAGACTTCAGTGCAAGTAGCATCAAGGAGAAGAGGAAAATAATTGAGTGAACCGATAAATGGATTGATAAAGGCATTCCAAGAATTGGAATGTCTGCCTCCAAAGTGATAAGTGGAACATGATATAAAGTTGTTACTTGTTGCTGACTATTCATTGCTCAACATATAATTACGCAGGCAAGTCATTTTTGGAATTTGAAAACTCCAAGAAGCAAGTGCGGGCCTGTTGGATTAATGAGTGATAAGGTCACATTCTTTGCCTCGTGGATCACCAATGCTGGTTCCCAAAAGGATGGCACATGCAGGATGTGTAGTGATTGCAATGCCCTGAATAAAATTTTAAATTACCATCAAGCGTAAGCACCCTCTTCCAAGGATTGATAATCTGCTTGATAAATTGCAAAATGCAACATGCTTCACCATATTGAATTTAAAATCCATGTATCATCAAGTTCAGATGGAAGAAGGCAGCATTTGGAAGACTGGCTTCAAGACTAAGAAAGGCATTTATGTATGGTTATTACTTCAGTTTGGGTTGTGCAATGTACCGATGACCATCATGAGGTTGTTAAATGAATGTTCTGCTCTCTTTTTGATTCCTTTGGGGTTGTCTACTTGGATGATAAATTCATTTTGAACAATGCATGGAAGAACATGTTGAACATCTGTATTAGGTATTTGACAGCTTAAAAAAACAAATCACCATTGAATATGATGAAATGTGAGCTTACACAACAATCTCTTGCATATCTTGGATTTTTGGTTGGCAGGGAATATCTGAAATTGATCCAGCCAAGATGGAAGCTGTATTGAAGTGCTTAATGTTGATTGATGTCTTTGGCGTAAGGAGCATTTTGGGGATCATTCAGCACTTCCAAAAATTCGTAGTTTATTGCTCCAAATAGCGGCAACTCTACAAAATTTGGCATCGAATGTTAAGTCTTTTGTCTGGGACAAAATTCAGGAGAATTAATTTGAGGAATTGAAGAAGATTTTGCAGTGTTCCAATTTTTACAAGTTCAATTTCTAACTCCCTCTAAAATTGAAAGAGATGTATCAAAATATGCATGAACAATATTAATGAAGTTAGGAAGGCTGGTTTGCTATCACGAAGAGCTGTTCTTGGGAACAGTATTCAACTATCCCATATAGACATAATTGTATCCATTACTGTAAATCATGAATAAATTTGAAGCATAATCTACAAAGTTAAGAGGTTGCAATCCATACAAATCACCATCCTTTCAAATATTTACATACACAAAGCAAGATACAACTGTCTTCACATTTTAAGTGTTGGTTTTCTACAACAATTTAATCTATTGATTAAGAAGGAACAACCACCAAAATTGTAGGAACATCAAGCCACAGCTAAGGAAGGCAGTTTTAGTGAGTATCATTAATGTAGCTTATGCCTTATTCCATTCAGGAATGTAGAGTTGAAGGACAAGTATGCAGGGGATCCAGGGATTCAGGGACTGTATGTGAAATTGCAAAAAGTGCTAGGCAATGCGGTCTCATGAGGTAGTTTTAGTGAGTGTCATTATTGTAGCTTGTTCCATTCAGGAATGCAGAGTTCAAGAAAAAGTATGCAGGAAATCTAGGGTTTCAGAGACTATATGAAATTGCAAAATGGTAGGCAATGTGGTCTCATGAACAGTATTTTGTGTCTGGAACCTTGAAAGAGAGGTGAAATATTATCTGAAAGATGGGCTGTTGTATGAAAGGGACATGTTACATATACCATGAGAGATAGCAGAATCCGACTTATGAGAGAAGCTCATCTCTATGGTAGTTGGTTGTTGTGGAGTTGGCAAAAATGTGTTTTGCACAGATATGGTTATTGGCCCAAGTTGCTTTGCTGGTGTAACCATATTTGTACAAGGATGTGTGCTTTGTGGTACGAGTAAATCAAGTAACTGGAAGCTATGATAGTATGCCCCATTACCAATACCCTGCTGACTGTGGGAGAGAATATCCATGGAATATTTGGATGGTTTACCAAAAAAGAATGCATTAATTATAAACTGTTTGTCACAACAGATTCTTTCAGTAAGATGTATATTTTAATTCCCTGCATGAAGACCATTTCTAGCTAATAAGCAACACAGATATTTTCACCATTTGGACCCACTTTGGTTTGCTGAAGACTATAGTGTTAACTAACTTGAAATACTTAATTGTTGAGCAGTTTATGGATCATGTTGTAGAACATGATGGATCCTAGGTTGTAGAGGTCAACAACATTCCACCCACAAACAAATGGTCCAACTTCAGCAGTTAATTAGATCCTTTTTTTCATTTATTAATAGACCCTTTCACATTTGTTAAGGAGATAAATAAGAAGAATCCCATAACATGGGATGAGAGTTTACCATATATACGTATTTTTCTTAGTTTGGTACCACAAATATTATTTGATGTGATTTTTGGGTAGCAGGATTTGGGAAAGATGCAGAGAGTTGAGAGGTCAATAAAGAAACAAGATGTAGATATTGTAGAGAGAATCAAGCAGATACATCAAGTGCAGGACCAGGTCCTGGAGTCTCAACAAAAGTATCAGGGTAGGCATGACCAACATGGAGAAGCACATCACTCCTGAGTTGGAGATCTGGTCTGGTCGCACTTTAGCAAAGAAGTATCTTAGGATATAATACTGCAGTGCAAAGATTTGCCTGCCAATAGAGGTGACCTAGAGTAATTGTAGATCAGTTTCAATTTGACAGTTCCAAAGAAATTAAATTAGTTTCCAGATGAACAGGCTGTTATACAACTGTGATCCAGCTTCACCTTGCATGTTGTCTGGCGTCAGTGGTCTGGTGCAAGTTCCTAGGCCATTTGATGTTGGCTGTTTGTAATGCGTACCACCTCGGTTAGTTGTCTACACAAACTCCAGGCCATTCATGCATTTTTAATGAGGTTATACAAGTATGATGAAGGTCATATGTGATCCTCAAGGCCATCTGTTGTTCAAAATGGACCAACTTCTAGGTATAATCCATCTCTGCTGACATAAGAGCTCTAAGAGGTTTGAATGCCCCTTAGAAGACATACTCTTCATGTAAATATTTCCTAAAAAGCATGTAAATGACCAAGTGATTTATTGTATAGGTGCCTGGAATAGGTGGAAAAGGGTTGTAAAGGACTTGGGAAGGAGTGTTAAGGAAAAGTGTAATGACCACCCTTACTTTTTCCCATATAATCTCAACTGAAAACCAAGCAACAGGCAGTCTCTGATACACCTTCTGATCTCCCAGATCCCAAGATGGGCAAGGTGAGAGCGTACGGTGCTTAGGATCACACTTCTACTCAATCTGTTACTGTAATGAATGCCATGCAAATGAGTACATACACACCAGGTGTCCACGATGACCACATTCCACGCTTATCCAGCGGAGTGTGTAATGTGCAACACAAACATGCACCAGGCGGCTGAGCTGACCACTTCTATGCTTCTTCAATGGAGTGCATGATAAACAAAATGAACATGCAAGTTACAGGCATGAGTCAAGCTTTGATTCAAACCAAAATGGTCGATAATACTAGGTTTGGCCAGTTATGAAATGCTATATGTATTGGTGGTAAACCGGCAGTAAACTGTCCAATATTACATTATGGAGAAATGCATGCACAAAAGCAATCGGTGGTACAACCATCTAGCTATTACAAACATATATTGTTGCAACTAAGAATAACTGATTACAATGATTAACAAGAGCTGCAATATAAGCTTATATTTCTGATTTTCAATTTGAAATACTGTTGCAATACATTTCATGAAGTAATATCACTGTGAATCATATGAAATAAAAAGGAAATCATACCCAAGTGAAGGACAGTTGTAGTAGATGATGGAGAAGCCATGAAATTCACTGAAGTAACACTAAAAATCACCATCAAACACTTATACCCAGGTCTGATATAAAATAACAGCCAATATGAGTCTGAAATAATATTTAATATCATGTAGAAATCACTCAAATAACACAATGAATCATTCCCATCACTGCTCAAACACTGTAGTTGATGTAGGAACCCTGAAACTCACTAAAAACTCATTGTTCACCTTGAAATCTCAGTCATATGCAGGTCTGAAATTCAAAACAGCGAAGAAAAGGTCTGAAACACCATCAAACCCTAGTGCCACAAACCTCAAACTCCCCCAACATAATTTGATCAACAGCAAATCATCTCAAATGAATCTCCATAATCAAGCGCCTCCATACAACCAAGAATCACTCTAGAACAAACTGCAAACTAACTCAGAAACTCACACACATGCCATATTCCAGCATTGGCACACGCTCCATGAAATGGTACGGCCATTTTAGCAAGGTAATTCAACATTTCAAACTCTGCAAAATCTCAACACATTAGTCAAACCAAAACTTCAACACAAAATGTATCAGCAGACCTCAAATTCTTTGCAGAAAAAAACAAACTCCTTTGAAGCACCAATGTGATTTCTGAAGTGAAATCACCATAAACAAGCTAGGGAGGATCTCTCACCACCGAAACCAGCAAAACTCAAGAGGGTTTTCGTCCTTAAGGGTTTTTGAGAAGAACCGGAATTGTCTCCAAAATGCAGAAGCAAAATCAAATTCTTCAATCCCAACAATAAGCCTTCAACCTCCTTTTATAACTTTTTGAAGCAATAAATAATTACTTTTCTCCTTATTTGCTCCAAAACTCCTAGAAAATAAATAATTAACTTTATGGAGCACTTTTCACCTTTTTGAGGAATAATAATGATTTCTCATGAATAAAGTTTCTTTTCCAAGGCATCCATTAGAAATAATTGTTCAACACCTTTAAAATGAGCTATTACACTTAGTTGTCCCTTTTGATATTTCCAACATTGGACAACTTAAGTGAAATATTAATTAAATAACTCAATAATATATCCAAGTTGCAGAAGGCACCCAAATGATATAATTTTGCAATTTTGATCATACCAAAGTGATATTGAAGACTAGGAACAATGACTAGAGGCAACCGGGTGGCTTTTTAAAAATAGCTTGCTCCTCCAAGAAGTTTGGAGAGCACCCAAAAGGTTGGAAATCGATTTTGAAAGTATTAGAAGGCTCCAACTAACCAACTAAACTCAAACCCAAGAACAATTGCTTTGCAAGACTAATCAAATGCTTCTCCAAGAATGTTGGAGTTCTCCCTAACTAACTAGTTAGCATCCGGAAGACTTGGAAACTGGCTAAATGTGCACGAATTGGCTAAGCGCCAAAAGGGGACATTCCTAAAAGGCTTCTGCATTTTTTTATTTTTTTTAATGATAGGTCATAAAGATGGGATTGTGCTGAATTGAACTTGCCCTCATACATATATGGATTTGGTCATGATGAGACCCATCCCTGAAACAAAAATGCACAAAGACAAGTATGGTCATGACTGAACTCATTACCATAAAATCATTAATGAGTTCGTTCATAACATAACCCATCCTGAATAAGACAAAAAGAGATCAATTGCCAAACTCATCATTATAACATCGTTAATGAGTTCTAGCTGTTGAGTTGGTTCACAGCTTGGAAGCTTTTTCGTGGTTTTCTAGCATGTTTGGTCAAGTGAGAAGCTTCAAGGACAGCTGAACAGTCATCTGGGATTTGATTATGTGTAGACAATGGGAGGTGTGATAGCAGAGAACAAAGACAATAGGCAGAACAAGGAGGATAGGTTAGTGTTTGTATCAATGGTCTTTTGTGCTTCTAGCCTTGAATTTTGGTGTAGTGGGTTTCAAGCACAATCTCACTTACTGGGATTTTCCCACACTGGACTTCTCTATGGTTAATGCTTTCTTGTTTTGTTTGCACATGCTGTTATTCACTTCTTTTTGATGCTCATGTTCAGCTCTTCTTTTCCTTCACGAATTGTTGCAATGTAGATAACTCTATGAATGTATGTGTATGGGCATAGTACTAAAATCTGCACTTGGAACAATATAATTCAGTCATAGACTATGTAAGATTTTGTAGTGTCCCACCCCAGATGGACAATCTCTATGGTGTTTTTTTCTTGATTTTTCAGTTTTACATATATGGCATTTTATCAAACAGTTTGCATAACATAAATTGACATAAACTTCAAGATGAAAGTACATGTAAATCTGATGACCAATTTCTGAGATTCACATAACTATATGTAATAATGTATGAGCAGATGTAGTTTCCAAACTTGTGCAAATTAATACTGAGCCAATCTATGGAGCAGATAAGAAGCATTTATGCATAGATTTGTATTGCAATGACAGGGTAGTTACAAATAGATGCTCAAAAATCTGCTACAGCAATCTAACTTGTAGGTATTACTCATTAATTCATGACTGTAAATACATATCAGACCTGGGAAAATGCACAGACCAGTCCTGGTAACTCTCAGAAATGATAGCAGCAAAAAGTAGACTGTCAAATGGACTCAACAGCAGCTCTGGAATAACTTTCAGTGTCAAATACATGCACAGAACTCACTACAGCAGTCTGCTGATGCATTTATAATAGTTCAGATCAAATGCATATCATTAAAAGACATTACAAACTAGAATCTCCAACCTGGGATATGCGGCTAGACTAAGTAATGGCTGCTAACAGTCAAGATCAGTCTTTATTCTTTGAAAGATAGCAGCGAATAAGTCCAGAAACGTCCTGCAACCCTCATTCGGCTTCCAGATGAGCAGCATATACTTCCAGATTATCATGTACAGTTGCAGCAGATCCTTGCAAGATGAAATAAAGCTGCACTAGGGTAAATAGTCTCACGTTTTGTCTCAGATCGACTTACACAGTTAGCAGATTTTACCATGAACACTCATGCCATCAACCACAAACCCTACGATTTGCCTCCAGCTTAGAAAATATAAGTATGGCAGCCTGTATAATGTGCAACCCTTCAATTTCTTGTGAAGACCTCTAAACCAAAGTAATGATCAATATATCCTACAATATTCTGATAATCCTCTAAACCCTCGAATATGAAACTCTTGTAGATTCAATCAAGTACAAGCACAATCCCTGAAATGGAATTGTCTGCAAACTAATCTTCCTGAGGGGTGACGTCCTCAAAAAGCTTGAGATTTTCAGATTCTTCAGTCTTCAACAATGTTGGCGTTACAATTCGCACCTTTGAAGTGTGGATTGGCAACATACAGCTATGCACAGTGCGTAATGACTGCTCTTCAAATTAGGAGGGGAAGCTCCCTCTTTTGCTGATATGTGTGAAAAAGTAAATTATTCTAAATCCTATCTTTTTGACTCAGTTGGAAGAGGCACAAGGTTAAGAAAACCAATACATTGCAGCTAAGGTTTTTCTCTGGTTTTGCAGATCTTAACCACAACTAACTTAATGATTAATCTATCCTATTTCCTCAAGAGAAACAAAGCATGAGGACTTAGGAGTAGGGAATTGATATATGATAATCTTTAAGTTAGGATTTCCAAGGAGGCGGGACACCTATCCGAGGCGTAGGCTGAAAGAAAGGTTATTGGAAACAACAACAAACGCCAATCTCTATCTCTAAATTCCCATGGAGGAGGGACTCCTATCCGAGGTGTAGATATGAAACAAAGATTATTAATCACAACATCATACGATAAACTTTATTTCTAAATTCCCAAGGAGGAGGGACTCCTATCCGAGGTGTAGATATGAAACAAGCTTATTAGAAACAAATATAACCCGGGACAGCAAATTGTAGGAAGGACCTATCACAAATAAACGATCAAACCAACATTATATTAACAAAGTGAACAAGTATAGTATAACAATATTGCACGGCAAGGCGGCTCAACAATTTATTATCACAATAAAAGTTCTTGAATAGATACTGAATAACAATACTACAGGCAAATTGGGCTCAACATGTAAGCTATCACGCGCAAAATTTAATTACAAATGAGCAAGAATGCACTTATTTATAGACCTCAAAGGAGTAGGGAACCCTAAAATCTCCTTGAGTTTACACTCAGTCTTGCAAGCTTGCAAGAGTTTATTGCTAAACCTAAATGTATGCAACTATACAGTTAACTGGAAAACTACCATCAGCTAACTAAAATAAAACTAAACTAAATGGACGTTGCACACGCAAGTCCTTATTGATATGCAAGTTAATTGACAACTAATATCAGTCAACTGAAACTGAAAACTAAATGAGAACTCCAATTGTACATAGATGATTCCAAGATAGACATGCCATGACATGTGGGACAAAGAGTTAACTTGGAAAGAGGTGTCAAGTTTAACTCCTGTGTCTAATGTCTATCTTGAAAAGGTGGGACGTCTTGATTTGTAGTTCACTGGCCGTGATCTCGGGCAATTAACCCCTCCACGAGGTTGTTGATAGCATCTCCATCTAGAGCACTAATACTCCTCTAAAGTACTATGTGTCTCCGCAACATTTCTCCACTGTTAGTGATCTGACTTTGCAGTTCTCTTCTATTCTTGTCCGCCTCATCAAATAATGCTGACATGACTTTAAGTTGATCCAACTTACAGCTAGTTCTATCACCACTGAAAATACCATGAATGAGCATCTGCATCTCTGACTGTACATCAGCGAGCTCAAGATATTCACCATCCTCATGTTGATACTGGCGAGGAACTTGTGACATGAAAGTTCTCACGAACTTGATAGCATTTGTCACCTTCTCTCTACTTTCAGCCAACTCTGAAGAAATTGTTTCAT
This sequence comes from Sequoia sempervirens, assembly GCA_007258455.2. Lineage (NCBI taxonomy): Eukaryota > Viridiplantae > Streptophyta > Pinopsida > Cupressales > Cupressaceae > Sequoia > Sequoia sempervirens. The sequence continues at coordinate 767,715,489 of VDFB02281492.1, read as the reverse complement.
GTACCTTTACCTTGAAGACTAATTGCTCTCTCCAATCAAAGATTGCTTCCTTATCTTCTTCTTTAGTGATTGAGTCATATGCTGTCCTTAGGTGAGAGATCATGATCTCATTCCGTGGCTTGTCTATCGCCAAGTCTTGCTCTGACTCTTGAATCTGTAGATGAAGTTCGTGGGCGTTGTACCTCAATTGCTACAAATCTGAAAGTATGAAGCGACCCCTTGTGACGAACTCCTCTTCCCAGTCCTTCAAGCGCTTCCCATATACAACCATCTGATTTAGCTGATTGTGTTCTGTTGGCAACTCTAACATTTGTGGGAGCAAGGCAGTGACATTCTCAATGCTGTGCATAAGGTTGGAGATGTACTGGCGAAGCTGCTGGTTCTCAGCCTTGAGGGCTGCTTTATCTTCACCGTCTTTTATTAGTCTCTCCCTTATGCTTTCTGTTGCAACTCCAAGGAGATCCACCTCTACTTGGCGTGTGCTTTTGCCAAGGTGGACCTTTATTAAGGTGAAGTCATCAACTTCTACCTCATTCAAGCTTTTATCCTCTGGTGGCGCAGCGGTCTCAATGATGATCTCTTTATTAGCGTTCCTTTCAACATTAATTTGCTTCTTGATTTTCTTATCTGGTGCGTCTTGATAGACATGATCAAAATCAGAGAAGTCTAGCTAATAGGATGGCTGTCTCCTCTTCCTACCCAACTGATTCTCAAGCCAAGACGAGTCTCGACTAATCTCACTGGAAGGAGCGGTGCTTGTCCTAAGAACTTTTGATGAGCGGGTATGTGTAGAGGCACTGCTACGTGGTAGTGAGTCTAAATCAATGTGAACTGAAGATTGCAGTGGAGTCGGTGATGGCATGGGAGGTTCTACCTCTGCTTCTGGCATGGTCTCTACTGCATCTGGGGCTATCTCCATATGGTGTTCTTGCTGGTCCAAATCAGCAACTATTGCTTTTCCCTTTGCATTTCCTGATGACCTGCTTTCTTTAGGAGGGTTACTCCTTGTCTTCTGTCTAAGCTTTGACTTCGATGTAGAAGGCAGTGAAGTGACCTCCGGTGGCGGTTCCGTGTTTGGCATGGTTGCCTTTCTCATCCTTTTGTTGTCCAAGTAAAGTATGCTATTTCTAACAACTTTACTTGTTCTTTCCTTTACAAATGTGCACTCTTTGGCGTACTAATCAACTGCTGGAAGAGGTTGCGAGTTGACTTGATCCTGAAAGTATTGAGGAAGTGTGACATTCTTGTCATCATTAGATAACCCCCTCCATCACGAAGCATCTTTTTCAGCATCTTTCACCATAGAATCTTCTACGATGAGTTTCAAGCTTAGATTTCAACACCTGGTATTGGCCAACTACGATTGATGACTTCAGAGGTCCTAACTTTTCTTTTGAAAAAGTGAAAACTACCCACCAGGTTTAAACTAACTTTTAATTGAAACTGACTTCACCACTGTGATCGTGATGTGAAATAAGCCAATCAAAATAATTTTCAGCCAATTCCGACAAGTTTCAATTTTTAGGGTTTTTTGCCTAAAAATAGGGGTCCGGAACCCTAATTTTCAAAATTTTCAAATTTTGCTAGTATCTTATAGACATTAAACCCACAAAAAGCCCATTCTTGGATTGCCCAAAAATTGAGTTTTGACGACATTTTTACAAGATTTAGACCATTTTAATCAAAATGCCTTAATGAAGCAAAAAAATTGGTTTGGGTACAACAAACAAAACCCTTATAAAGTCCTTATGTCTCCCTTTTAATATAATAAATTAATAAAGCATCATTAAATAGATCACTTTATTAATTTTCATTTAACCCTTTAAATAATCACTTTATTAAAATATTATAAAGTGACTTAAGAATTAATCATTTTATTTTATTAAATTAAAATATTAAAGTTAACACTTTAATATTTCATCTTTCATGCTGAGACCATCACTCGGTCACTCCAACTAGAAACTGATGCTACAATTGATCCCGAGGTGATGTTTGAACAAGGCAGGCCAACTGCCAGTCTCCTCCTAAAAAGTAGGAAACTATCTTTGATCCCCTAAAAAGTAAGAAACTGTCTCCGGTCATTTGAAATGTCTCATAAGGCCCCCTGCTAGGCTCCACAAGCTCCGGGTGGTCGTAGGTGAACTGTTAGTCCCTTCCTAAAAAATAGGAGACTGGTTCCAAGCTCCTGAAACACCATGCAGACTTCCTAAAAGGTCACAAGACCCCCAAAAGAGCTCTCTATTCATTGTGTTAGCCTATGGGAACCTAACTGATAGGCTAACCACCACGACTTACCACTGCCTAGGAAAAGGGGACATTACAGATTTGTGTTACTGAATTTAGATTGCAGCACAACCCAGCTAATATTACTGGCCATATGTGTCCTCTTTGAGGCCATTAGTACCATTTAGTGAATTCTTCCATATGGCTCAAGTTTCGAGAAGTCCAATACTCTTTTGGTCATTTGTTTACTTCTCTAGGCCATTTGTAAAAGATAGTTTATTTGTACAATTAGAGATCAGGGTCAAAAGAAATTGGAAATTAAGTGATCCATACATTATTGGATAAATACTCATTGTCAGGTGGTTGAGAGATTGGTCAATGATGTAAGGAGTTTTGTGGCAGAGTTAGACATAAAAGAGGTGAAGAAGTAGAAGAAATGTTTTTAGGTGATAATTTTGGCCACAGTTGAACCAGTGCAATGTTTTTGGCTGCATTCAAATTTGTTACACATGTCAGTTGGGTTTGAATTTGACAGAGAGATTCAGGCAGGTTTAACCCATCCTAGTGAGACAGCAGTTTACGATTGCAAATTTGTCAGCTCAAAAGTCTGATTTTCTGCATTAGAGAGGTCTGATAGTGTGCCATAGCATTGATAGTTGGCCATTTTTCATTTTTACATCAATATTTTGCTTGTTGTGGACTAACAACTTAAGTAGGTGCATTTTGGGCTCACAATATGACACATTTATTCTAATTTTCAACTTTTTAGCATCATGAGAGTCTTTAAGTGCTCACTAAGTGTAGGTGGAAGGATGCTTGTTGTTCTTATTTATAATGGCCATTATTTAGGGAACAAACATGTATGTTGTTGAGGTGGATTTTAGACCTATATGTATTAAATAGATGTATGCTTTGAGTGATGATTGCTGCAAATACAATTTGAATACCCCAAGGGAGTAGAAAAGTTGTCAACTCACTTTCAAAAAGACGAGTTTTGGTTTTTTTTGGATTTCCAGTTTGGTAAGCTTTTGTGGGACCAAAATCCTTCTTACCGAGGTGTGATAAAAAAATTATCAGATAAGTACCCATGGTTAGGTGGTTTGGAGTTCAATGCTGCTTAAAAGGAATTTTTAGTCAAAATTGAATAGAAAAGAAGTGAAGAAGTGGAAGAAATATCTGTAGGTGACAGTTTCAGCCACAGTTGAACTAGCGCAATGTGTTCAACCCTATGAGAACTCATCATGATGCAAACAAAGCATAATTGACAGGTCCACTATGGACAAATGTGTCTCATGTAGAACAAAGGAACATAATTCAAAGGTCATCCGAGGACTTGAAATGGTTCTCCTTCTCTGCATTGGAAGATGTTACCTTTCCTCTAATTTGACCAATGTATTCATCTTTTAGTATAAATACATCCATAGGGATATGTACTGGTTAATTCTTCCATTTTGGAGAAGAATTCTATCTTTAAAGAGGAAATTCTTCCTTCTTGGGAAGCCAGGGATTGTAGAGATAGAATTGTCATGAGAGAGTTGCATTTCAGTCATGCTAGCCTTGAGGTTATTGGCAATTAAAGGTAAGAGGTCCATTGCTATATTTTCTAAGGATTCTGCAATTGCATCTAGCCGCATTAGAGTTCAATCAATTAGGTACAAGCATGAGAATGCTAGAAGAGAGGTGTTCTTAGAGGCCCTTGATCTTGTACAAATTGATATTCTTCCTTTTTGGAGGGGAATTCTATCTTAATAGAGGTAATTTTTCCTTTTTTCAGTCATGCTAGTCTTTGGGTTATTCAAATTAAATGAAAGACATCTATTCCATGTTTTCTAAGGATTGTGTGATTACATGTAGCCGCATTGGAGTCCACTAAATTAGATGCAAGTGTGTGAATGGTAGAAGAGAGGTATTCTTAGAGGCCCTTGATCTTGTACAAATTGATTTTTTAGCGGATTATTTTGCTGTAGTTTTTCCTACATTGGGTTTCTCCAAGGTGAATCTCGAGTTATCCTTTTGCTTGTGTATTGTTGTATTCCAATTACTTGTTTATGCCATGTTGCCACTAGTCTCTAACAAGTCACAAGTGGTTATGGATAATGGGAATATTCCTATCTCAAATAATTTCAGCCCTCCATGTTGCTAAATATTAGTATATAACTATTGAGCAAGTCACAAGTGGTTATGGATAATGCTAATATTCTTATCTCAATTAATTTCAGCCCTCCATGTTGCTAAATATTAATGAATTTAGGATTGTATTGGCAATTCTTGCTGCAAGACCATCCACGGGGTTTACATTTGGATAATTTTTAAAACCACCCACATGCTCACCTCTCTCCAAGACATCTATATACCCTTAAGAGATTCTAAAATGCTTTTCCACTAGGCTTTCTGACTCACAAAATAGATATCAACTAAGAAATTATTGTAAACCAAATTCCTAGGATTCTTAGTATATACATAAATTCCTCTCGTCTTGATGATGTAATGACTGTAGTTCACTATTTGTTTTCTCAAAATGATGTTTTGGATGCTCATTGGAAGACTCCATTGTTCATTTCTTCAAAGCTTATTTTATCAACACTCCTATGCCTACTGTTCTTATTCCACTGGTTATCTCTGTGTCTCTTTTTGTTTCTAATTTTTGAAGATGACATCCTTTCCCTTTCAATTGCTTCACTTGATGAGGAATTACTGTCAAATACTTAAGTTATAATGTCTGAAACTACTTCCTACTTGATAACTACTCCCTTATCTGCTCCGACTTGGTAACCTTCATTTAAAGAATTGCCTGATAAACTCAATGTCTTTAAATCAATAGAGATGCATTTGGCAGCATATACAAATGTTTATAAATCAATTTGATGTTGATTTATTCATATTTTCAAAACCCTCTCCTGAGAAAATTTGAATACATCATTCACAATTCAGGAAGGTTATGTAATGCCTAAATTGATTTGTTTAAAAGCATTTGCCAGGAACAAAGATCTTTGGAAAATTTAAAAGCATTTTACTAGGAATGGGAATATTTTTTTGGAAAAGTTAAAGCATTCATACGGTATGCTCTAGAGCATAAAATAGAAGACTGTTCATACTTCATAGTTTTACAGTTGGCTGTAAAGTACCTGCAATATATCAGTTATATTTAACTGTTGTTTTTCTAACAGTTTGAGAAGGCATTCTTGAAAGGTCAAACACATTTGTGTATAGTCTGTAATTGGACGGCCGTACTGATTTTTCTTTTAAAACATTATTTTGAATATTGTACATTTTTGAAGCTGACCACATCCAATGATAATTCTAGTGCTAGAAATGTTATTTGGTTGCTAGCAGCATCAACACTGTTTATGGAAGTTTCAGTAAGTCGATAATCCATACCTTTTCTTCTCAAGTACTCCAGTTTAACTGTTCCACTGTTTTTGGGCAAGAACATTAGAGGGCATTTTTTGGCATTCTGCTAGAGTTTAATATGTGATTTGACTTTATAGGTTGAATATAAACCACATGCATCAAGTCAACCAATACAAGCAGCAGCTGAGGCCCCAAAGGAGGCTCTTCCAGTTGAATGTAGGCCCAATTTCAGCTCTGCATGGAGGATCAAAGATAAGTTCAAGGTATGCACATGGATCACTTCTTGAATGGTTATTTCTATCATGTTTATGAAAAATGTTGTAAATAGAAAAGAACTTTCTTTGTGCAAGCATCTTCTCTCCGCTCCTTGTTGGGTGGAAGCATTGTGACGTGTGCCATGACTGTATTGTGTTGGATGACAAGATACAAGGGATATGTTGGAAGGGATACTACAAAACACATTTATGTGAGGCATGTCACTTGAAGTTACATTTTTTCTCAGGTTGTTTGCCTAAGTTTCTTGGCATTGAAATTTGGAAATATGGAATTAATTAGTTTGGTTACATGAAACAGAAGCAACTAGCTTTCATTCTTTTGAGCTGTTGCAACAAAGCATTTTGCATGCTCGTAACCTCTCTCAAGGATTATGCAAAAGGCCCTTTCAATCCCAAAAAACCCTTAATGCAATTTATCACCATTTTGGGCAATAATTAGTCCAAAAATGCAGGGGGCAACAAGCTTTGGTTGTGCCATGTTAAAATATTGATTTTCATGGTAGTTATAGTAGGGTTGGACACCATTTATAAGGTGAGAATGGACATGGGGTTAAAGTTTTTGCGAAAATAAAGTTGGAAGCTATATACCTCAAGGATGCCTCCCATAGGGGATGTTTTGGAGATGGGTTAGAATGTTCCCACCTCATAGTAAATTCTCAAAAAATTCTGTAATGTTTTCAAAACATTGAAGTTTGCTCACGAAATGGTAGGGGATGACAAGGGACAGCCAGGGGACCTCTAAATGTCCCTCAACCATCTTGGGGACAACTATTTGTCCCCTATGGCCCAGTCAACATAAAAAACAATTTAATAAAAAGGCACAAAATTGAAAAAAAGGGATGGGTGGCCCACAAGGACCCCCACACCCTTTTACACCAACCCTAAATCTAAAATATCTACACTAACAATAGAAAACAAAACACAAACTCATTTTTCCATTTTCCAAATTGTGAAGAAGATGACAAATAAAGAGAAAAGTTGTGAAAAGAGAAGCGATCAACAGTGAGCAAAAAGCAAGAAACCATCAAATCTATGTCATTTGATGTAAGCTTACTATCCATTGTTCATTTGCACAAACCCTTTTGCATTTTTTTCCCCAAAGTTTCAAACACTTAGGAAGGTTTTTTGTTTGTTTTCTATTTTGTATTTGCACTTGTAGTTGTGTTCTGAATTTTTAACAAAAACAATGAGCAACAATGAGGGTAGTTATGGTGAAGAGGTTCACATTTAGCAAATAGGTTGTAGAAGTACTATTTGGGGTTCTTTTTCAGAGTGGGAGTGTTGCAAGGACCGTGAGTCAAAACAACCCATTTGAACACCTTTTTGAACTTCTCAAAATCTATGCAAAGGGATCATTTAATCCAAAAATACTTATTTTACAATTTGCAAGTCATAAACAAAGACAAGAAAAAATTCAGGGGGGAAGTAGAGTATGACCATGCCATTTGTGCAACTCTTATCTTTTGTGTATAAGTGGACACTAGGTAAAAGATTGTGAAAAAATAAACCTAGTTGAGAAAGTAGAGGTGACTAGGCTGTACTTGGAGGGTGAGATAAGAAATAAGGGAATGCCAATAGAGACTATGCAACCTAGTATATCATTGCCTACCCAAAGCATAGATGTTGAGAGTCATAGGGGAGAGTGTTCTACCAAGGGAAAGAGAAGGGTTACTAGCGCCTCAAGGATGTTTAATTTGCAATTATGAGAAGTGGTTGAGTCTTCTATTGCAAAAATTATCTTTGCCCATTCCAAAAGTTTTTATGTGGCACATTTTTCTTATTTCTAACAAATGTTCAAAGATGCAATTATCGCTGGTCCCTCATTTGCCTCCCTTGAACAACATGAAATACACACCACCCTCCTTGATAGAAAGTATTATAAGATGAGTGTAGCTATGGATGAAATGAGGCAATCTTGGATAAGAGATGGCTGCTCTATCATCATGGATGGATGGATCAATATTAGACATTGACCACTTATCAATATCATTGTCACATGTTTGGTTGGCTCTTATTTGTTTAGAGCTATTGATTGTTTAAGAAAGAAGAAAGATGCAAACTTCCAATTTCAGATTTTGAAGGATGCTATAGAAGAGGTTGGGCCCTCTAATGTTGTACTAGTGGTGGTTGATTCAACTCTTATATATTAGTTAGCTGGCTTGATGGTGGAGGGTGCTTACAAGCATATTTTCATGCGTTGAACAATGCATTGAAAGACATCGAAAAAATAGATTAGGTGTAGGCAATGGTGGTAGAAGCTAGAGACATACAAATATTCATTTGCAACCATCACACATCACTTGTTTTGTTCTAAACTCTACTAAGAAGGAATTCCTCAAGTTTGTGGATATTAAATATGCTAAGTACTTTTTTTTTTTAGAAAGGATGCTTGAGGTGTAGGGGCCTTTACAACTAAGGATGGTTAATCTAGAGTGGGGTGGATGGCTAGAGACAAACATGGTTGAAAGAAAAAATTTGAAACAAAAGATACTTGCAGATGAGTGGTGGTCCATAGTGAGGTAAGAAATTGCTAATTTTATTTGCAAGCAAATGTATTCAAAATATTTAACCTTTAACATTCTTGTTAAATAAAAAATGAACTCCAATTGTTTAAATCACCTATGACTCTTGTGTGAATCCACTTGTAGATTGGCTAGGAGGGTTTTCATCCTCAAAACCAATTTCGCCATAGGTTTTATGTCCTAGGTTGAAGATGAATATTTGCTCTCTTCTCCAAATTGGGGTTTGTAAAATGAAATACCCATGCCAAGAATGCCTTTGTTCTTTCCAATTTCCTCCCTTTATACACTTTTTCTCAAAATAATAAAATATTCATTTTCCTGCCATTGTGACTTTTTAATTTAATCTTTATATTTTGGGTTCCCATAAAGTCACTTTTCAATTTAGCTACTCACCTTTATAAAATTAAAATGATTAATTAAATAGAAGTTGCCCGAACTTAGACAACTTAATTTAATTAATTAGTTGTTCCCTTTTTACTCCCAATTAGCCCACAAGAATTAAAAAAGGCTAAGGGTCCTTGTTTGGTGTTTACACCTACAAAGGGGACATTACATGTGGCATGGCAAGAATGCATCCAGTTGATGATACTTGCCAATTGCCTCTTACCAGTTGCTAGTTCTTTTGTTATAGAGAAGAATTGGTCCACATACAACTTCCACTAGGCAGTCAAGATGAAGAGGCTTACCTCTCAACAAGTGGAGATGTTGATGGCTATGCATAATGTCTTGAGGCTTTAGGATTGATAAATTCCCAAGTATTGTTAGAATCCAGTTGATCTCAAAGATGCTCCACAGGTTGATAAGGTGGCACATGATGGATTGGTTAGGGTTTTGTTGGATGAGGTAGTCCCTCATAAGGTAGTGACTTAGATTCAAACTTTGATTTTTGATGCAGTTGTAGCAGATGTTGATTAAGTGTAGTGACAATTTTTTTATGTTTTGTCATTTTGTAGTTGAAATTTGCATCCTTTGGGTATTTTGGTGTAATTTTTTATATTGACAATGAAAGCAACTAAAATTTGTTTACTTGTTTGTTGACTTTTATGTGAAATCTCAATTCAATTCAAATGGTATGTATAATGTTCTATAATGTATACAATGAATGCTTTATAGATGTTATTACATGAATATATGAAATTTCTTATATTTTTTAATTTTCCTTATTTTTTTAATAATTGTACTCTAAAATATGGCCTTCCAAAAATCCTTCTTGGAAATGCATCCCTTTGTCTCACATTATCCTCGTCTTTGAAATTTGGTGTTACATAGGTTGGAAAAGAGGGTTAAATGGCAAAGTTGGTTGGGGAGAGTGAGGCAAAAACTATATGTATGTCCATGTCATCTATTCTAGAGTATTCCAATATATTAGTTGTTGCTAGCACGGGAAAGGTTTTTGATAGAGGGAAGAGGAAGGCCATTATAGGTGGGAGAAATACAATGGTGGGGTTGTTGAATTTGCAAGCATGTGAGGATGCAGATGATTTAGTAACCAAATATTTTTATTCCTATGCCATTGTAATGTCCCCTTTTGGGGATATACTTGATATTTTGCCCAAAAATAACAATTCCAACAAATGCAATTCATTTACCAATAGAATTCTATAAAATTACATAATTGCAATACAATTTAGAGAAAATCTTAATTATATAATATCAAAGCATTAATATCAAGGATCTATGATTATATACAAATAATCTCTATTGAAATCAAAACATCCTAAATTCATTTGTATTTATTTCATAGTTTATTTTGAATAGCCAACCACATTAGGAATCCGATGGGAAAGCTTGATAGGATGTCCGGAGACTGTCCTTCTCAACCAAGCCCAAGGGCATGGGATGAGCCTCCAAGTCATTTGGCCCCTTGGCCCACAAGTATGGCAGGATCTCCGGTCCATCCATCTTGGGGTTGGCAAACTTGATGAGGGAACCGGTACTGCTGCATCATCCTATCAAACTTTTTACACTAACTCAAAATATGATTGCTGATGGAAATCAAGTAAGCAATTACTAATGCTATATTTCTTGATTGATTGGCTATTTAATCAAATAAGTAAACTTAATGATTGATAAATACAAAATAATAATATTGCATACCAATCACTTTCCTTAATATTATAGATTACTGTGCTTTTTCTGGATTCTATTCCAAATCAGACTTGATTCCTTTTTAATTGCTGCCTTTAACAAATGATTCGACTTCCTTTATATATCCTTCATGGGGGGAGGGGGGTTGTGAATAGTCACATCTTTTTATTAACATCCTTACCTTGGTAAGGGATACATCCCTTCCCTCCATAACCAAGTGCTGCCTTAAACTCTCTTAATTATTAATTATTTATTTTATTGTGGGACCACTGCATTTACTAAAGGTCAATGCCCTTTGTAGATTAGCGCCACCTTATTATTTCTTTGGCTAGCGATTACTATTATTTCAAAATAGGCTGCGATCATGGGTTGTGGTCTATGGCGGGGGCATGGCAGCCATTCCATTTCATGTGGCATGGTTCGTTTATTTCAAAGACATGTTGGAAAAAACCACAATTGAATCCTCTTATGCACCCCTTGAAGAACATAGATTGTGCACCTCCCTCTTTGACAAACAATATTTAAAGGTGAACATGTTGATGGAGGACATAAGATAAACATGGATTAGGATAGGTGGTTTGATATTTGATATTGATTACTCATTAATATTATTGTTATATATCTAGTTGCTTTCTATTTTCTTAGAACTATTAATTGTTTTGGGATCATGGATGGGTGGATTGATATTTCACAGTGATTGCTCATTAATATTATCGTTATATATCTAGCTGGTTCATACTTTCTTAGAGCTATTAATTGCTTTGGGAAATGCAAGGGCACATATTACGAATTTTAGCTTTTGAGAGAGGCCATAGGGGATGTTGGGCCTTGTAGTGTTGTGCAAGTTGTGATAGACTTGACTTGTGTGTGTAAGCTAGCTAGTTTGATGATTTTGTAATGGAATAATTTGCATAAGAAAAGAATATAATAGGGAATATGCTACAAATACTTGAGAATATAAGCCACTTTGAGGGGGTAAACCTCCAAATATCTCCAATGAGAATTCAATTTGCAATATGAAGATAGTAAACTAACCACTAGCTCCTATATATACTTAATTATGCCTTGGCTGCCACCTAGACCAGCTTAGATACCTAAATATAACACCTATGATGATAATCATCTAAATAAGACTATTTAATTAAGAGTTAAGGTTGTCACAAGCTGACCACTCATAACCCTATGCACACTATAGGATTAAGGGCATAGCATGTTCCCTTTCTTCATAAAAGTATTGTACTCAATGCTGATTAATTGTGGTTGATTCTACACAAATTATTCATCTTCCTATATGGCATCTATGATAGGAGAATTCTTCCATTGATGAGGTACTCTATGATTGTCTTAGTCCTCAAATTTTTTGTGTAGTCTGGAGAATTTACTTTGAATCCAAGAAGATTCATCCTTTTTCATCTAGCTTTGGTAACATTGTTTGTGCAGGGATATGTTGACCAATCACCTTATTTAAACATGAGACATGAAAAATTGGATGTATCTTTGTTGTTGGAGGTAACTCAAACTTGTAGGCTACATTGACAATCTTTTGGAGAATTTGATATGGACCATAATATTTTGGTGACAACTTGTTATTCTTTCTTTGTTGTGTTAGGGACATTTACGTATAAGGTTGCAACCCCAAACAAACCTAGTCACCCACTTCAAAAATCCTTTTGTATTGTGTTAGTTAGCCTATTGTTTCATTTGATTTTGTGTCATGTCCAAATTCTCTTTGAGTCCACAAAGTACCTATTATTGATGATTCATGTGATTGCCTCACCAAATATATCCATTTTAAACATTCTGTTAGATCCTATGATGAAAGCCATGGAGATCCATAGATTTTTTAACATCATCTTTAAGCCCTTCCCAAAAGAAATCCTGATTGATTTGATGATGTCTTCAAAAATCTTGAGTTATCCCCAATTGGAGAACCATGGAGCTCTTGGAGAACACTATGTTTGAGAGTGGAATTCTTGCATAAGTACAATTTGTCTTTATACCTCTTTGAGCGAGAATTGCTTCTATACCATTTCTTGAAGCATCACACTCCACAGTAAAATTCTTGGTGAAGTTTATAGTAGCTAGAACTAGTGGTACACGTAGCCTTCTTTAGTCTCTCAAACGTTGTATTAGCTAAGCCATTCCATTGAAAAGCATCATTTTTCAATAGAACTGTGAAGGGTGCCACTATGTAGCCATATTTCTTCACAAATCTTCTATAGTATCTTGTGAGTCCTAGGAAACCCCTCAAGTTCTTAATGATTTTAAGAATTAGCCACTCCATCATACCCTTTATTTTGTTTGGATCAACTTTTATAGTTTCAATCCTTCATGAGACACTATGTGACCCAAGTACTCCATCTATTTGAGACCAAAAGCATCATGTGCCCAATTTAATTTGAAATTCAAATCGTGCAATGGCGGGAAAAGTATTTTTAAACACTAAATTATGTTATTTTCATTAAATATAATAATAATATTTAAATGAATAAAATAATATAATAAATTTGAATATTAATTTTGGGCGGCTACATAAATAAATAAATAAATTTTAATTTTTAATTACTTGAGGCCGACTTTTTGGGTCACATGTTGAAGGCTTACTTAAAGGTGTGTTGGGTGCTTAGGAAGGTTGGATTTCACTGGCTTGCAGAGACGAAACCCTCTGAACAGCAGTGTGTGGTCAGGACAAAACCCCTGCCTCATTATCTAGCCCTTTTCCATCTTTTTATCACTGCAAACTTCTGTGTTTTCTGATTTTTGTCCGCCATTTCTATCAGGCTGCATGAAGGGGCTTTCCACCATATCGAACCAGAATCCCAAGATACTATAGGAGTTCCTAGGGCGAGTTTCCAGTGGTGTCACAACTCAAATCCAGGGTCGACAAGGGGAAGAGTGGACATAACAAGCTTGCTTCAGACCTGCAACCACTCTGTCAATCATTGGCTACCTTCATCTGGGTGATTTTGATCATCAGATTTATGATTGGGGCCTCCACACGCATCTAGACAGAGATCAACATCTGGATCGCTAGTGTTTGAGGGTTTCACGCTTCAAACCCTAGGGGATTGATTGGGAGCAGAGCGCCACTCATTGCATAGGGTTTTGGAAGTCCCGATGGCAACAATTCCAGGAACATGACTCAGCCATCTATGTCCTAGATCTAGGGAAGTCATGATGCATAATTCTGGGAGGCGCCCTCAGTAAGATCATCCCTAACAATCTGCAATTTGATCTGCAACAGGTGTATCGTGGTATCAAGCCCTAACTACCAGCATTTGTCATTTCATTTTCTATTCAAGATGATGCCGCCTAACAGGCTATAAGGCCTATGTATGTTCTTGAGAAAAAAAAACCTTCCTTATTACTGAAATTCATCCATATCTGTTCAGTTTTGTGGTCTGAAAATAGTTTAGATAGGCTGTGAGATGGTTTGCATCTTTTAAGCAATGTTGAGGACATTGTTGGTTGAGATTTGTATTCATTTCTGTATTGCCTGCTGAAGGTGACTGCATTAGGGTTAATTGTCTTTCCTTTAAATATCACTAAACACCAAACCCTAGGTCACCACATTGATATTAGAGCAGCAATCCTGCCAGCCTGTGGATTTGACTTTTGTGAATGTAGATCTACAATGGACACATGAGGGAAAGGAAACCTTGGGGAAGGAGCATGGATTGGCAACCTACGTTCTTACCAAAGAAAGAAGACACAGATCTTAAACAACAGCTCCTGGAGCAATATTGTAGCAGCCTTAGAACTCTAACTATATTTAGCAAAACACAACAGGATTATCCCGTTCAAAGGGCATTAGAGGATCATCTAGAAAGAGATGAGTGCAAGCTTACTGCCTACTGTAAATATGTACAAGAATCTACTGCTTATAAATCCATTGTCACCTATGAAGAGTACTTGAAGATATTCAAAGAAAATAGAAGAAAAGAAAAGAAAGAATTGATGAAGGAAGAATTGAAATCACAAGGAGACGTTGAGGAAGAAATCAGGACGCTTGGAGGAACCAATCATTGAGCATGAGTAGGAAAAAGGTGTCCAACAAAGAGAAGAGGTTTGGATAGATCACCATGTTGAAGCACAAAAGGGAGAATAACATTCAGATATAGAAGGTAAGGTAGAAATGGAATACCTTTCAGAAGAAGAGTCAATACTGTGTGTTGAAGATGTGCCAGTAATTGCAAATGATGGCTAGGAAACATCCACTCACCTTTCAGGTATGGAAGTGATCAAACCCTATGATGATAATTTGCAATGTTTGGAAAAGTTTGATGATTTACAAGATAAGGGTTATGCTATTGTGAAGAGTGGTAAATCAGCAGTCATTGATCAGCCTATAGGTGAACAAGGTTCTAGAACAGCCACTAAAGAATAGCATGTTGAAATTGTCCGAGTGATTAAAGAAGAATTGCTTCCTTGTAATCAGCCACATGAAGACATGGGTATTGCTAATGATCCATCTCTTGAGCATAGCATTACCACATTATCTCTACATCATAGTGGCAAGGAATGTGATGAGCAAAATGACTTGGGTATATTGGATCATAGCCCTTTTGCATGGCATGATAGAGAAGTTCGATTTAGGGTTGAGAAAGATGATGTGAAAGGATGTATGGAAAAGAACATTATTTTCAAGGAGCTGGCTTGTTATGATGCAGCTCTAGTTTCAAAATAGAAATTAGATGAAGATGTCAAACTAGAAAAACTGTCATCTATGGCCGTCACACCTATGAGGTGGTCTTCACACGAAAATGCAGATTTTAGTTATGAGATGGATGATACAACTTTTGGAACAGTCAATGAGGGTATGCGTGAAAGGATGCTCATGGGACAAAGCTACATACAAGGTATGTCATTCTTGAGTAAGTGCGTTGGTCCTTGTTTCATGCACATTATCACATTTGATGACTACCTATTGGAGTTGTATGAGAAACATTTTCTTGAAGAGCTGATCATAAAGACTAAGGGATGGCCTAGTGAGAAGATCCTACATTTTGATAATGTATGGTTTGTCATGGATATTACACCTTGGAGTTGGTCTGAAACTATGGGACTCACATGCAAGGATGAACTCATGATGCTGAGAGATAGTGAAGAGAATGCAACACCTAAAGAAGATGAAGTTTGTCTCAAATATTTTCAGCAGGATGAGGATTCACTTCTTACATCAACCAATAATGAGTACACGTGTCTTGATAATGACCACAAGGAAGAAGGGCATGCTGTCACAGGATGTGCCAAATCAGTGATGATTGATCAGGTTAATGAAGGTGATGTTGAAGGAAAATCAGAAAAGTTGCATTGAGATTTTGGGTCTCATAAGTCACATCATGTGGAAGGGCAATTGAAGGTGAAAGATAGTTAGATTGTGGCAGTCCTAACTCACTTTGATGATATTCATAAGATGCTGGCAGATTGGTGTTGGAAGGCACTAAAGTGAACACGAAGAACTTGAAGGAGGTATATCTCTTGATGACTTGCACAAACTCCAGGAGGCTTTGGTGGTGGTGAAGTCAAACTACCTACACTTGCAGATAGAGATCATTTCATCTCCTCGCACTTGATGGGATTTATGTTGATGCTTTGAGAAGGAAGGAAGATGAAGTGGATAAGCTCACCTTTGAGCTTAAGGACACTATGGATTCCTTGAAGAGCACTCAACTGGCTCTTCAAGAATCAGAAGAGCATGTGGATGAGCTTTGTTGGCAGTTGAGCATGACACACTCTTCATCACATCCAGCAGAATTTCAAACTTCTATGGCAACCACATCCAATGAAAAACATGGCAACATGAAGATGGCAAAGAGTGGAGACATGGAGGCCAGCCTTGAAGGACTCTATGATGAAGACCTTGTTTGCAGCCATGGGACAGAGTTTGTGACACATGGGTTGCACTTGGAGATGTCTCATGAACCAGCACTTATTGATAGCCATCCACTCATGGAAGGAGAGATGATTGAGATTGAGGAAGACATCACACTAGAGCATGAGGTAAGGACTGATTTTCTGATGTATGACAGCAGTCCCTTATCTTCACATTATCATGTTATGACAGCTAAGAGGATCAGCCTTAAGGCTTATAATTCTCATGGAGAAACTCATGTTGGATTGACACTTGTTGGAGAGCATGAAGCAATGAGGAAGGGGAAGTTTGAGGTGATTGAGGCACTATAAAGAAGTATGTCAGCAGTTTTGATTTTCTGATTTTGGAACAGCAGTCCTTCACTTTTGCATAATTAGATGATGGTAGCCCTTACACATGAGAATGAGAGTGGGAAGACCTCTCCTACGGTTGGCACTCCATTGGGTGTCAAACATGAAGATTTTATGGGTTGTCCAAGGCACAAGATGTCCGAATTGATATGCCATGGCAGGAAAGAGGCAAAGAAGACTCGAAGCATGTGGCACAGGAGGGATGAGCCTTGTATGGTGGCTAATCAAGTGGATCAATCAGGTTTGAGGTATGACTCAGAATTCCTTAAGTATTTACATAGCTTGCTTCATTAGGTTGTAGTGTCACTGTCACCTCTTTTGGAGGGCCATCTGAAGGCTCACAACATACACTTGGATGGCATGATGGAGCACACACTTAGTGGATTAGCCACTAGTATTATGCCTTCATATATAGACAAAGAGATGGGTGTTTCAGATTTGGTTGGGTCTTTGATCATTCATGGAGAGCTTAAGGAGTTTACTTGTGTTGAGATACAATCCCATCATATTAATGACTCTTTGGAGGAGCATGCGGCTGCCAGACTTTTGGGATTTATGGCACACACCATGAATGCATTTGCTTTTGATTGGCACACACTTGGAGGAATGAAGTTTCAGCTGATCTATGATCCTCGGTATGGAGATTTTGTCATAATACTG
The DNA here is from genome assembly GCA_007258455.2 of Sequoia sempervirens. Classification (NCBI taxonomy): domain Eukaryota; kingdom Viridiplantae; phylum Streptophyta; class Pinopsida; order Cupressales; family Cupressaceae; genus Sequoia; species Sequoia sempervirens. The sequence continues at coordinate 767,698,145 of VDFB02281492.1, read as the reverse complement.
GGCTTTGAGTTGCAAATGTGTGTGTCGCAGAGGGACTATGGTGCATGGAATGAATGTGAGCATGAGGACATTGATGTTCCAGCCCTAATTCATGTGTCTCTACTTCATGCTTTGATGAGGGATGACTGTTCTACATTGTTATACATGGATTTCCTTGGAAGTACTTGGATAATAGCGGCTGTTTGGGTAATTTGGAGAGATATGAATCATTTCTTTTTCATTGGAGGTTGGCATAATGATGAGGCACTATCATCATATGTCATTAGAGGCACTTCTAGCATCATCATAGGTCTGATTTTCAGATTTTGGGGTGCTGTTCTGACCTACATCAGCAGCCTATGATGGGCTGATATGCTTTTTCATGCTCCCATGATGGGTGTTTTGCACATCCATGGGAGATCTTTCAGTGTTGGTAAGTTGGTTGGTTTTGATAGCCCTTTGAGATACATCTATCTCCTCATATTTGCTGGATGTGATAGTGTGATGATTTGGGATCCGGGTATTGGTATGTTTGGTGCACTATTTCATTGGGATCGTGATGGGTTGCTTCACAATTATTGGCTTGAAGATGTTCATATCAGAGTGGAGCAGCGGAAGACTTGGTACAAGTGGTCGTGCCTCAAGGATCATATCTTTCATCACTTGTTGATAGACTTAGCACTCATGGACATAGGCTTGCAATTGCTTGAGGGTAAGCAATTCCAGGAAGGGAGGACTATCATGTCCCCAATTTAACTTGAAATTCAAATTGTGCAATGGTAGGAAAAGTGTTTTCAAACACTAAGTTTTGTTATTTTCATTAAATATAATAGCAATATTTAAATAATTAAATAAATAAAATAATAATAAATTTGAATATTAATTCTGGGCGGCTACAAATAAATAAATTTTAATTTTTAATTACTTGAGGCTGACCTTATTTTAGGTTACATGTTGAAGGCCTACTTAAAGGTGTGTTGGGCGCTTAGGAAGGCATGATGGGAGAAGACTGGATTTCGTTGGCTTGCAGAGATGAAACCCTCTGAACAGTAGCCTGAGGTCAGGATAAAACCCTTGCCTCATTATCCAGCCCTCTTCCATCTTTTTATCACTGCGAAATACTGTATTTTCTGATTTCTGTCCGCCATTGCTATCAGGATGAGCAAAGGGGCTTTCCACCATATTGAACCAGCATCCCAAGATACTAAAGGAGTTCCTAGGGTGAGTTTCCAGGGGTGTCACAACTCAGATCCAGGGTTGACAAGGGGAAGAGTGGACATAACAAGCTTGCTTCAGACCTGCAACCACTCTGTCAATCATTGGCTACCTTTATCTGGGCGAGTTTCATCATCAAATTTATGATTGGGGCCCCTACACGCAGCTGGACAGAGATCAGCATCTGGATTGCTAGCGTTTGAGGGTTTCATGCCTCAAACCCTAGGGGAGCAATTGGGAGTAGAGCGCCACTCATTGCATAGGGTTTTGGAGGTCCTGATGGCGGCAATTCCAGGAACATGATTCAGCCATCTATGTCGTAGATCTACGGTAGTCCTGATGCATAATTCTGGGAAGCGCCCTTAGCAAGATCAGCCCTAACAATTTGCAATTTGGTCTGCAGTAGGCGTATTGGGGTATCAGGCCCTAACTACCAGCATTTGTCATTTCATTTTCTATTCAAGATCCTGCCGCCTAACAGGCTATAAGGCCTATGTATGTTCTTCATGAGAAAAAAAACCTTCCTTGTTACTGAAATTCATTCATATCTTTCAGTATTGTGGTCTGAAAATAGTTCAAATAGGCTGTGAGATGGATTGCATCTTTTAAGCAATGCTGAGGACATTGTTGGTTGAGATCTGTATTCATTTCTGTATTGCTTGCTGAAGGTGATTGCATTAGGTTTAATTGTTTTTCCTTTAAATATCACTAAACACCAAACCCTAGGTCACCACAAAAAGCACACTTGGAAGATTTAACATAAAGCTGATGTTGGAGAATTTGTAATGCCTCATCTACATGGTGTAGACAGTCTTCCCATGTTTTGCTATAAGTCAATATATCATCAAAGTACACTAATACAAATTTCCTCAAAAATAGCGTGAAGATGAAATTCATCAAAATTTGAAATATAGGAGTATTAATAAGACCAAATGGCATCATTAGAGACTCATCATGGCCCTCATTAGTCCTAAATGCTGTCATAGGAATAGTCTCTTCCTTAATTCATATTTGGTGACAACCTGACCTAAGATCAAGCTTTGTAAAAACATAGCTCCATTTAGTTTATCTAGTAATCATCAATGATTGGAATAGGAAACTTATCTTTGATGGTGCACTTGTTAAGTTCTTTATAGTCTAGACACATGCGTCAAATGCCATCCTTCTTACATTTGTCACCATTGGAGAGGAGTAAGCACTTTGGCTATGCCTAATATTACTTGCCTCTAGCATCTCTCAAACCATCTTCTCGATCTCACTTTTTTGTACATAGGGGTACCTATAAGACTTGATGTTGGGTGATTGGCTTCCTGGTAATATTTGAATGGCATAATCATGATCCCTTTTAGGAGGCAATACTTTAGGCATATCTTCAAATACTACTTAGTGACTATCTATAATTGCTTGTTGAGCTGGTTGGGTAGAAACATTTGATTGATATGTTGCAAATGAAAACAATTGGGCCACAAACTCATTTGCCCCCTTGTTAAGTGTCTTTTGCATTAAGTGAGAGCTTGCCATTTGTAGAGACTTTGCATGCAACCCTCTCAGTTCTATTGTCCTTCTTTCTGAGGGAAAGAGCATGAATAGCTCCTAGAAGTTCATTTCAATTGTCTTTGATGTAGTAAGCCACTATAGTCTTGAAACAATATTTTTTGCAACCATAGAGATAGCAAACATTGAGCAATCAAGATGGTAATCCCCCATGGATAATTTAATGCTGTGGCATTTCTTTGAACAATTGACAGTACCTGCATTTGCAATCAAGACCTGAAATTTCAGAGCTGGATAAATAAAACAATTTAGATGAGCAGCTAACTTCTTGTAGATGAAGTTGTGAGTGCTTTTTGAGTCTATCAGCATTGTTACTCTCTCTTTCTTCAAGAACCTCACTACCATGAGAGTTTGTAGGTGCTAATTCCAGAAAGCAGATGACAAGAAATGCTTGGTTTGGTATCCTCCAATTCTTCATTTGTGTCATTGCCCCTCTAATATTGCTTCCTCATCTTCTTCCTCATTTGGTCCTTAAATGTAGAAAAAATTATTTTCAGTACATTTATGCCCTTGACTGTATTTGTTATCAAACTGAAAACATAATCCTTTAGCTCTCTTCTCTTCTATTTGTTGTGGATTTAGTCTAGTAGGCTGATTTAGTGATTGCGTAGGAGTGCTTTTATCCCTTATGTTTTCAAAACCTTTCCTTCTATTGGCCACAAACATTTTTGCTTCCTGCCTTGCCATAATCATTACTTGGGACAAGTAATTTTGATGGAACATGCATTCGCAATATTTGATGTGGTTCTTTAAACCCCTTAGGAGTAATTCCTTTAATTTTTTTTGCAACCTTCTCCACTCTTAAAGACAGTTCAAAATATTGATGAATATAATCCTTTATTGTACTTGTTTGCTTTAATTTGGTAAGCTGGCTTAAGTAGCTATCGATAAGATTGTCACCATAATGTTTAGTGAGTTCCTCTTGGAAAATAGATCATGTGACCACATCTCTTCTCTTTCTTCTCTTCACATAGCCAATAATACCAAATGAATTGGTTTGGATCCAAGTAAGGATGCCATTGCAACTTTTTGTTGACATGGAACATGATGAGGATCAAATAACTGCTCCATTTGACAAAGCCAATTGGTTAGATCCTTGATATCCACTTATCCATCTTTGGTGTGAAGAGCCTAGCCATAGAATTACTTGTGTGAGGATCCATCTTTAGATCTATTTCAAACCCAAAAGCATCATGTCCTTTAGAAAATAACATTTTCTTCACAAGTCTTGTGATGTGACTTGGTAGGTTGGAAATCTTTGGAATCTAGACAAGAAGCCACTTGTTTGAACATTGCATGGAGAACCCCTAACTTAGTTGTCATTGTTGACAAGATTTCCTCCTTAACTTGTTTGGGTCATCTAAGGTTACAATGTCCACTTCCTCAATTACTATATCATCCTTCGTCTAGGAATTTTCCCAAAGTGACAAGATTTTTTTTGCCTCTTGTGATAGGCCCCACCATGATGGGAAAAAGTAATTTTGCTATAAATCACACAAAAAAAATCCAAATGATATAAAAATTTATAACTTATTTGTGCCTAAATCATGCCTTTCAGAAAAAAAATCGAGCAATTCACTAATTTGCAGCTTTGACAGCGAATTTGGTGGAAACCCTAATTTTCCAATAACTTCCTCATGTCTACTCCAAATGAACTCAAATTTGGATTGTTGCAGCTTCAATATGTCCTTGAGTAACCCTCTAGTAATAGGAAAAGAATTCACTCTAATTTGCAACATTGGGAGTGAATTTAGTGGAAACCCTAATTTCACAATAACTGTTCCGTCCAAATCTGCTGCAAATGACTTCAAATATGGATTCTATCAACTTCAATATAGCCTTGAAAAAACTCCAAAAATCAAGAAAAAAATTGCCAAAATGAAAGAGATGCGCTTCACAATTTGCCCTCGAGTCAAAAAAAGATCGCATTGATTCTTGCCCTCCTATTGCCAAGATCATGCTTTGATACCACTAGTAATGGAATAACTTTCACAAGAGAAGTAATAATAAGAAATATGCTCCAAATACTTGATGACATTGGATAATAATAAGCCACTTCAAGGGGGGAAAACCTCCAAATATCTCTAATGAGAACACAATTTGCAATATGATGATAATAAACTAACCATTAGCTTCACTATATACCTAAGTATTCTCTAGTTGCCACTTAGGCCAACTTAGATACCTAAATATAACACCTAGGATGACTTAATTTTTTAGTAAGCCTATAATAATGATCATATAACTTAATTAGGAATTAAGGTAGCCACAAGCTGACTATTCATAATCCTATGCATACTATAGGATTAAGCGAGTAGCAGATTGAGAGTGCTCACAAACACATATTTTGGACTCCATGTTGAGTACATGCTTTGAAAATCATTAAAAAAATAGATTGGGTGAAGACAATGATGGCCAAAGCTAGAGACATAAAAATATCTATATGTAACCACCAAACAATACTTGCATAATTCAAGGTTTTTTTGGAAAGGATTTTTTGAACTAGTGTAGACTAGATAGGGTAGCTACTTCATTTTGCTGGAGAGGATGTTGAGGTGCAAGAGGCTCTAAAATCGATGGTGGTTTATGCAGAATGGAAGAAGTGAGTCAAATTAAAGTTAAAAGGAGGGAAGAAGGTGAGGCAAAGGGTTCTTTGATAACTTGGTGGTCCATTGTGAGGTAAGAAGTTTTATTTAATATGTCTGTTTTTTATTTTAGTATTTTATCTTTGATTTTTGTTTTTGAAAAAAAATAGCATTTAATTTTAAATTTATTCGTTTTGTTTTAATTTTTTTAATTTGTAATTTTTATTTAATTTTTTAAATGTTGTATGTAGATATATTTGCTCTATCATATCACTTGCTATGAGAATAATTAGGTATATGGATTCAAACTCTTCTAGCCTTGAAGAGATTTATGAGAGTTTTGATGGCATGCTTGATTTAATGATGCAAGCAATTTGTAGTAGGGGTCCTAAATTATGATTCTATGATGAGCATATTAGGTCTATTTTGACGAAGAGGCATAACACAATGAACACCTTTTTTCATATGGCTTCCTATGCTCTTAACCTTGTGTTGGAAATGTTGTCATTGATGTCAATGGTGCATACACTTGGTCATTGATGTCAAGAAGGTACATGAACAAGATTGTTATCCCTAATGTCAAAGCTTGAGATTGTTGGTGAGAAATGATGTCTAAGAGATCATTGTGGAAATTGTTGGATTAAGATGTATGGACGAGAGTATAGGAAATAATTGTCAACATAGCAATATCATTGAATGCACATTGAATGCAAGGTGTAAATATCGTCATGGATGAGATTGTTGTCAAGGAAGTATAAATGAGATTGTTAGAATATGGAGTCATTGATGACAAAGCAAATATAAGAGAAGTCCGTTATATATTCCTGTTAAAGATAGTGATATTGGATGGCCAACTTAGAGATGGATATGTTTAAATTAAATATTTAAACATAATAAAAATCTTTGACAAAGACGTTGATAGATTCGATGGAAACCATAGATATTGTTGGCCAACAACACTCTATGTTGATCGAGTTCCTTTGGTATAAAAGACAAAGTTCACAATATCAATTAATACCTATGTTTGGTCGACCATATTTTTATTACAACTTAATCATGTCGACTTCACTATACTCTATGTTGGCTGACTTCATTATGTTTGTTATGCTGGTCCTTAGTAATGGCGCCCAAAACAAAGATGTTATTAATTTATTTTATGAAGCCGATATGATGAGCGCCCAATATATATATTAATGATGGAGTGTTTCATTGAATAAAAAAAATGATTTATAGATAAATAAATGGAGCAACAACAAAAACAAGGAGAAGTGACTAAGGGTAGTGATAAATAAATGATTTATATATTAAATATTAATATTGTAAAGTGACTAAGGGTAGCAATAAATAAAAAAACAAGGAGAAGTGATCTACAATGTATTTAAGGCAGCAGTCCTAAAAGAAGTAATTACCATATTAAAAAACGGTGATTATTACATAAGGCAACAATTTGTATTTATGAAGATAGTTATTAAGATTAATGAAAGGGCAGAAATTAAATTGAAGAGTTACATCTTATGTGAAAGGTGGTGTTCTTTGTGAAAGACTGTCCATTATTTGCATTAATAAGATATAAAGAATAGAAGAAGGTATGGTTAGAAAGTAAGAAATAAATGAAATATATCTAATGTGAAGAGTAGATTGAAAAACGAAAAAGCAGAAAAATGAAGTGGAAATCAGACTTATATTAAATAGATGAAGGGATGCTAATATGGTGAAAGAAGAACAAATGATACATCATTAGAGAGTAGAAAATTTGAATGAACACAGCCATATTTGTGATCATATGTTGAAGGAGGATTGTGCATGATTGTAATCAGATTTGTGAAAGGAATTGGTGCATAAGTTAGATCAGATTTGTAAAAAGAGCATTGTGTAAAGAGTGTGATCAGATTTGTGAAGAAAGGATTGTGTGAAGTGTGTGATCAGATTTGTGAAAGGTGTAAATAGTTTTATAAGAGGAAGATCATGTGAAGTAAAGTATATCAGTCATTAAAGGATTAATAGACGTTGGAGTCTCTTGCTGGGTTGGAGCTCAGTTTGTGTGGGGGTTGGAGCCTATCAAATAGAGGTTGGAGCCTTTTGTTGGGTTGGAGCTCAGTTTGTGTGGGGGTTGGAGCCTCCAATAGGTTGGTGCCTATGATTATGTTAAGGGGAGATTGGAGTCTCTAGAAGGTTGGAGCCTACAAGAAGAAGAAGAAGATCAATCTATAATATATATAAGCGATATTGTGCCGTGGTTTTCTCTTGAAAGGGTTTCCACATAAATCGTGTGTTCTCATTGTGTACTTAATTGCTAGATCTTGCATATGTGTAGTTGATGTAATTAATTGAGTTTTGAAAAGTAAAAGATTGTTAGATATTGATTCACCCCCCCTCTCAGTATCAATGTGTGCTCATCACCTTGAGTGGTATGCATTTAGACATAGAAAAATCCCTCCTTTTGATGATGATAAGGTTAAGGAGGGGTTTATGAAGGCCCTTGGGAAGATGTACAATGCTAAGGATGCAACCAGACTTTGGGAGTAGTGGATTCAATTTATCAATCTTCAAGGTCCTCTATTTAACAAACAAGAGATTAGGGCAGATAGGGTCACTCTTGCACAAAAAAGCCTTATTGGATGGTGGACATGGCATGGGAAGGATACAATGAAGCTAAGACATCTTGCAATTTGACTACTCTCATAGGTTGCTAGCTTCTCTACTCCAAAGAGGAATTGTAAACCTATAGCTTCATCCACTTGATCAAGAGGAACAAGCTTACCTCCAGAGAAATGGAGAAGCTAGATGCATTTCATAGTGCTTTGGGACTTTAGGGTTTGTAGACTTTTGAGCATCAACAAAATCTAGCCGCATGAGATGTTGATCCTAAAGATGCTTGATGTAGTAATGAGGAGGAACATCTGAGATTGTTAAGGTCCATTGGATGATCCATAACTTGATATAAAGAGTGACCTATATCTAGAGAGCTCTTTTGATATTGATACCCTAGATGAGGCATAGTTGTACTTATACTTCGTAGTAGCACTATATTTTTTTATACTGCTATGTCTATTGAAAACTTTGAACAAAGAAATCAGAAATTTCCTTTTTTATTGCTGCTATACTACTATCAGGCTTCAGCTATGCCAATTACATTTCATTTTAATTTTAATACCAAATTTTATACATTATATGAATGTCTAAACTTAAATTTTGGTGTCATGAATAGCTAAAATTGTAAGAATTTGAGTTTCCCTATATTTATTTAAATTTTTTCCCACCCCCCAATGTTGGGAATAGGATGCCATTTAATTGCAATCCTCAACATTATTTCATGTATCTCCTAAATCCTTGGAAAGTGTTCCCCAACACTAGGATTAGAAAGAGATTAAATTCGAATGAAATGAATATGTAAATTGACATTTGTAATTAATTCTAAATGATAGGAACATGTGGGGACGCCCATGAAGAGCTCCTACAAAATAGGAGCACATGGGGCACCCACATGGAAGGTGGAACTCACCTTGAGTTAGGTTAACTGTTTGGAGAAAAGATAACACTTCAGTAATGCATGTAAAGATCTTAGAAGTTAGGGATTGATGTTTACATGCATGGAGTTCAGTTCAGTTCAGTTTAGTATCAGTTCAGTTCAATTCAGTTCAGTTCAGTTCAGTTACGGTTAAGTTATCTTTAGTTGCATGCAGTTAGTTTTAGTTGAATGCTAGTTGACTTCAGTTGATTTGGAATGCATGACTAATGACTTGAGTTGCATGACAGATAACAGGTGACTACTTTCAGTTAACGGGGGATGATCAATCATGCATGATATTTGCATGAATTGATGGAGAGATATGTTTCAGTTAACAGAGATTGACTTGGACCCACCTTGGGCGCCCAAGTTGGCATCTTGGAGTCAACACTTTTGCATGATAAAATATTTTATAAGGCTGAGTTAAGTGGGCCCATTCTTGGGCACCAACTTTGAGGATAAGCTTACAAGATATCTTCGGAATCAACATTGAGTTATGACTTCAGTTTGGGACGCCCAAATGGATGAAGGACTTGTTTTGATATTGTTCTTCGCGGTAGAACTCTACTTGCAAAGAATAGGCGTGGGTTTTGCGAGATAAGCATTGTGCTTTGTAATTGTAAACTTTTTGGAGTTTACAAGGCTCATTATTGTCTATTTATTGCAGCAAGCTGAAGAGAGTTGATCAGATTTTATTGTAGGTTGTGAAGAAGAATTGTTGAAGGCAAAAGAAGCATCTCAAGTAAGGATTGGAATTATTGTAATCTTATGCTGAGATTAAATAATACATTGATTCTTGGTGGAGTTTTTTCCCGAAAGGGTTTCTCCACGGTATACGCTGTGTAACTTCTTTCTTCTGGTCTTATTCTTCTACAATCTTCTGTCTACTTCTACAAATGGTAAAATGAATTAAACAGATAATCATCCACAAAGAAATTGTAACAAAGAACACTTAATTAGATCTATAGTGTAATAGTCTTACAAGTTCTAAAGCTACATAATTACCTCCATTTTCAACACCAAAAACGACCACCTTGGATTGCTGTCCCAAAACACATCCCACTGTCCCCTTCTGTCCTTATCCCCAAAACACATCCCACCATCCCTGAAATGCCATGGAACATAGATTTGAAATTGTAGCCCAAGTGATGAAAACTATGGTTATCTTCTATAGTTCTGCACCATTGTTTCAGTCTCTCACAAAATTTAAATGTTTTTCATGTCAATTGTTTGGATAATGCAAGTTCATTCTATTTAACCAAGAACATAATATTTGGCTAATTAAATTGTATCACAAAACACATTTTTTCTTATTCTGATGCCTTTAAGTTTATGGTAAACGTGGGTCAGCTGTCTTAAGATGACTGTCAATTAATCTGGATTTGCTTAAACATTACAATCTTCAAAGAAATCTCCTTCATTTTTCAAAGATAAAGAAGAAGCCTTATAGTTATCCTTCGATTCCCTATGGTAATGATAACCTTGATGAAGTGCAGTGTTATAGTTACTTAGGCATTTAATCAATTATTATTTAGATTGGTACTATATTTCTGGACTGTTGCCCTATCTTGGAAATGTGGGATTTGTGTGAAATGTGTACTGGACACATGGGTACATCTCCACAATAATTACCGCATAATGCTAGTATTTGATGCTCATGATATCTTTGGAAAATGATGACAAAATCTACAACATTTGAGAAATAGCTAATTGTTCTAAAACACATGAAATTTGCACATCAAGAAAACTTCTCCAAAATTAAGTGAATCCCACTTGAGCATCAAATTACAAGCTTCCAACTGAGGATTTCAATCAGATTTTCTGAGTGTGTTAAGATTGCCTAGTAGGCTAGTAGGCTTTTATGATGGGTCAACTTTGTGGCATTACCATACATGCATCATAATTCTTGTGCCTATTTTAATCTTAGCTTTTATTTTAAGAGTTTGATATTTTCCAGGATCAAATCTTTTCTTTCCGTGTTATATCACTGAAGACCTCATGGATGTTTTGTATTATGGAATGAATACTTGATCTAGTGACAAATTTAAATGTATAGATTGACCCTAAAGCTTTTTCTTTAGATAAATTGTCCAACTCCCATCTCCAGGCACTATTTCAACCTAGTGATCTCTTGCATGTTTATGAACAGTCTAATGCATATTATAAATGTTAATAATCTCTAAGTTGTTTTCTACATTACTATTTGCTTTTGTTTCTTTCTAAGGATGTCATGGAGATATTATGAGGGTGCAATTTAATTTTTTAATAAAAGTAATTCTTTTTCTATCCATTTCTGATTATAGGTAAATGGGACATATCACTGCAAGTACACCCCTGGAAAATCCAAGGTGGATATTGTTGGTGATAATGTCTTCAGCTGTTCTGCTAAAGAAGTCTCAATATTTGAATTGATAAGTCGTGTATCAATCCTGTAAGTAGCTCGTCTCTTTATACTTATGCAAAATTACATTCCTCTGATACCTGTTCATGTTTTATATTTTTAGATGAATCCCTTGACATTGTTCTGAGGACTACTCTCTTGGTTTCTTGATTAAGGTTTTCTTTTGTTTTCTGCTTTTTTCTTAGGTTTTATTTTTTATCTTGTTGTGCTTCTCACTGTTTGCACAACTTGCAGGACATACATTATTATATATAACATCCAAGTAAACTCCAAAATATCAGATTTGTTCACTTCATTTTGATTTAGCTTCCATTGTCATTTGGACAAATTGACTATGTTTGCCTTAGTTGAAGAGCACATGAGAAATATTATTTTTATACACCTATGAGCATGATTAGAAGTAGGATACCACCATTTTATTTATGTGCTTACTTTGAATATGTTTGATGTAAAACTGAGTTAAGATTCTTTGCAGACGCACTGGATAAATGAGCTGTAACAGCTGTAATGAACATATTTATGCAGATTTGAATGGAAATCATCTGTTAAAGATAATGCAATTTCTGCTTAACTTTATCAATAAACTTTAAGGGAAGATGGAAACTCATCTTTCTTGGTTTATAAGCCTATTTCAACTGTTTTAAAAACATGTCAAGGTGATCTTACATAGATTCTCTTTTTCTGAAGCATGCTTCTAATACTACCCCATAAAAAATAGAAGTACCAAAGCACAACAATTAACTCTTTGGTAGATTTTGTGAGGCTCTCTTAATGCAAGCAAGGAGGCTAGCATATCAGCTTTAGCTTCAACATGAGCGGCAAGGCTAATAGCAGAATCTACACAGTGCATGCACAAGCTGAATGGGCCCACACCCACTCCACTGATATATGACAGCAGATATATGCCCGTGACTTGTCTGCAGGCTGTGCTCTTCTTTTGTGTTTCACGGTTTGGGCTTGGCCAATAAAGAATAATGCCAGGTATGCTGGAATACACTCCAAACTCTTGGACCAAGTTTCCACCTTACACCTTTTAATCTTCCTTAGAAAGGCTCAAATTTTCTGTCAAACATATTGAATGGGACTATGTAAATGCCCTTCAAGCTCTTGCAAATGAATTTATGCCATACTTGGTTATTCTAACCACCATACTTCTGCCACTTGAGAATGAATCTTCTGCACTTTACACAACTTGCTGGAATGAATTTGCCTAACTTATTCTTCATTCTTCTACACTCTCAATGGTTTGCAACTACCATGCTTCCTCTCGTAATTTGAATGCAAGGGCAGAATAGAATTGTTATATTATTGTATATTACAAAGGAAGGCTTACATTCATATTTATAGGCAGTGAAGAACAGTTTAACTGCCACACAAAGAAAAACTACCCAAACTGAAAACTGAATACAAATGTGCTAACCCTGAAGATTAACATGTTAAGAGCAACAATCACTCAGCTTACAGTGAAAAGCAATGACAGTCATAATGCACCCTCCCAATCACCTAACTGAACTCTGTAAGGTGTTAACTTGAAGGTAATCTCAACTACTTCAGATCATAGCAGCCATGTGTGAGACTACCCCCCATGTAGTCTCACACATGGCTGCTATGATCAGAGAGTGAAAAGAGAAGCATACAATCTCTTTCAAATAAAAACCCTGCTCTCTTCCAAGATGCCTGGCAAGGAGAGAAAGCCATGCTTGTAAAATATTACAGAGAAAACTATTGATTCGTATCACGCAAATGTGGATAGTCTCACATTAGATCAGCAATCCTTACACTGCATATATAAGGAGATCTCTTTGAAGAAACTCCCTGGCTTGCTCAATCTACTCCCATCCTAATGGAGATCACTCTTGGAATCAAAGAGGTGTGTGTGCAGCCAATAAGCAATGCTTTCCTATAAATAAGTTCACGAGTTTGAGGACTGATTTTCCTTTTCACGTAAGCTATAACCTTTGCAAAACGAAGATTGTTTGAGCTTTCCTTTCCCTAAGTCCTGAAATCATGCCATGTGTCATTGCTTGGTTCACCTTAATTTTTTGCAAAGGAAAGCACTATTGGCAAGCCTCAAAGCTATTATATCTATTTCTGCAAGCCCCCAAAATTGCGACATATGTCCTGGAGTTATTCAAAGAAAAGGGGTTTCCTTTTTGTGGAAGGGATTTCAAATCCCCGTGATCACCATTGATTTTCAGCACATCAATGGTCCATATTCAAAATAAAAAATGGCTACTATTGGCCACACATTTGCACGTGCATGAACGTTGATGGCAGATTTGATCCACAACTACCTTATTTTTCATATGCATTGGTTCAATTATACATTTCCAATTCATTCAAAGCATAAAGCAAAGGTTGCAGAGAAATTTTGCTGCGAATTTTTGGATGAGCTAGCGTCTTCAACGCTATTTCTAGGGTTCACGACAATCTTCAAAACAATAAGTAATTTCAAGGTCTCTCTCTAGAAATTGATTTTAGAAGAACGTATTATCATGTCCAAGGAAGTGATTTGGGGTTTGGGAAGCTATAAATTGTTGTCTTCCAAGATAAATCTTCATAAAATCTTTTCAAAAACCCCAAAACCCTAGTTTAGAAACCCTAGTACCCAATTGTGTTAAGTCATGGCTGGAGCTTCAAGAGGGGTTAAAAGGGGATTGGATGATGAGATTATGGCTCAACTACTAGGTTCTGCAACATAAACTAGGGTTGGTCAAGGGTTTGGGATTTTGTTGGACATAATTATAGACAAGAATGATTGTTATAAAGACACCATAATTCCCATCCATTGCTATCCTTATTCAAATATTGTTTCAAGAAATGCTTTGTAGATATACAAATTTCAAACATATGTCGGATGGGATTGGGTAAATTGTTATGCCCTAATGTTTTTATCAACATTGACCTAATAAGAGTCATGGCTAGGGCATACAATCCCAACACTAGGGGCATTGTTAACAAGGGTGTTACCCTATTGACTCTAGACAAAGAATTTATTTGGACATGAATTCTCAACTTCCCATTGATTTAGGGGCATTAGCAAGAGAATATCAAAGGCTAAGAGACAGTTATAGAGTGAAATGGTTCCTCGGTTTTAGGCCTAGGGGGGCAAGTAGAGAAATTCAGATGTTTACTAGTGGAGACCTTGAACCATTCAATTATGATATTTTTGAAGATTACTTCTAGAAAACCTACTTTTCTTGTGTCGGGTATTGGGGATTGATTGTAAAACTCAAATTCTAGTGAATTGATGGTTTTGGCTATTGACATCTAGAGTAGGGATGTAAAAAGACCATATGATTATGTAGGGTATGTTGTTGGGGAACACCATAAGGCTTTAAGTTCCCTTGGTAAGGATTCTAAAATTGTCTACTTTAAGTGGTATTCCCTATTGTATTGTATTGCTTTATGCTAGAACAAAGATTTGGGATCTAAAATTGAAGATCAAAGCATTCAATGAACAAGGACTCATGCTCCCAATTCAAGAATGGGTATATATTTGGGACATTAATTCTGAAACTGCCAATTATTGCATCTTTGAGCAGTATTTTGTTAGAAGTGTCCTCAGGAATTTGGAATATTCTATTGATTCGGGTCTATCAAAAATATATAAGGAGGTTTTTGAGGCCAAAGCAACTCCAACCAAAGTTAGGTTTTGATCACAACTGGGGAGATTGGTTCTTTCATTTAGATTCCACTATCATTAGGGTTTATGGCTCCCTAGTGGATTCTCATATTTCACCCAAATCAGTTCAAGATAGGATTGCATATTTGGAAATAATTTGGAAACTAAATGAGGTAGAAAAAACTCATTTAAAAAATTATAAGAAACATTTTTTTGCCACTGCAAGAAGTTAGGAGATTGGGTACAGTCTTGGCTAAAAACTCTTATGAGTTATGGCTTTTGGGATTACAACTTCATCTCCAATGAAGGAGTTGCCATCTTTGAAATCCGACAAGGTATGCACTAGAGTTTTCTCAAAATTCCCCATGGAGCATAGCTGTAATCTTTAAATCATTAGAATTTGGTAATGACCTCTGTCCATATCCTATATTATGGATCTAGGAGGCTGCAATATGCTCAGCAATTATAAGCTTTGGAAGCTGTAAATGAAAGTTTATTTTTTCTTAGGAGGGGACTATTATATTGCCAAATCAACCATTGATGAAAAAGGAAGCCCTTGAGAATACAATTGGATAGTAGTAACATAATATGATTTAACATGTGATATGAATCTTGGCTAACCATGTTGGACTAATCGCTAATGTCTCCCTTCAGATTCATGACATGGACTAATCGCCTCTCGTGGATCTGTTTATCTTTGGCGTTTGTATCGGGCATTAACAGTTCAATCTTTTGGCCCAACAACAAACATGTTCCAACAAATGGTATAAGAGCCGTGGTTGTGAGTTTGAATCCCCTTGGGTGACGCTGAGGGGGGGATTGTTGGACTAATCGCCAGCGTCTCCCTTCGGATTTGTGACATGGACTAATCGCTTCCATGGATCCATTTATCTTTGGCATTTGTATCGGGCGTTAAGAGGTCAATCTTTTGGCGCAATGACAAACGTGTTCCAACAAACCTTCTCCTAAATCAGCCAGTCCATCCATTAAGTCCATCTTTTGTGACTGTGGACTTGAATGATGATTGTTTGGATAGAGCAGTTTCACAAGTCCTTTCTTCATGTTCCCAAGTGTGAGATCATTCAGATACTCAAAACACTTCATCTTTAGGATTGCTAATATTTTCTAGAAATTCATTGACAGTTATTAAGTGGATGCAGATTTTTCCTGAGGCAAGTGAATCTGGTGTAACCAAAGAAAAAGAAGAAAGTACAAAATGGAAAATCAGACACTTTTATTATTTCTGAAAATTGTATTGATGTCTTACAACTAATCTCTACATACATCCATGACTCCACATTGTCAGATCATTGGCCAATTCAACTGGAAATCCATTTGTAGTGTCCTGTCAATTCCCATTTAGTTAAGTTTGAAAACATGTAGTTTTCACTTCCTCCCTTTCACCCAGAGTTCAACTTTTGGGAGAATGGATGTTCAAGATTCAGGGTAATGAAATGTTTCAGTTTGTTAGCAAGCTTTACTAACTTAAATCCAAGATCAAGAATTTGATTTGAGAGGTCTTTGGCAACTTTCATCCTTTCAAATCTCTTTCTTACCTCATATTCGTCAACACAGTTGCCCAAAAATCCTTAAGATATGCAACATGTACATGAACCTTCCCAAGAGTCTCTTCTATTTTGTCCCTTCGACTATAGGAAGAGTGGGCTTGATAAATGTTGAGATTATATTTACACATCTCTGCTGCCAATTCCTTTGCAGCTGCTAAATTCTTCTTAGAATCTAATTTAAATGGAGAAATGTGCTCTAGCTTTTTGCCTGCCAGTGAGAAGCTGGCAAACTTCAAACAATTGTTGAATCAGTATGGGCAACTGTTGAAACCAAAAACTCTGATTTTGGAAAATATTTGAAATTGAATCTTTCATTTTAGTTGCAGAAATCTTCAACCCATGAGCAGAACTTTTTTTTTGTGAAATTGCCTTTTAATTCTCTGATAACATTTCCCACCCATTTGATGTGCGTCTTTGCTTGCTTGCAATTGTAATGAAGGAAAAAATTAAAGATTGGCATACCAACATTCAAGTTGCCTTCATAGTCTAAACCAAGCCCGATTTTATTCCTTTTGAAGCATAAGCCAGTTAAGAAGTCATATAAAATTTCCCCAAATCTCAGACTCAATTACTCACAAAAGCATTAGTGATGTTACATTACTAGGGAATGTTTTTCCTTCCTGTCAATACTTTTATAATGAATGAAATATCCATGAATGGAAGTGGCAGGATTTCTTCACTGCAAATGATTTAGAGGGGTGATGATATTGTCGATAACCTCCAGGAAATCATTGCAGTATAGGTGCTTGAGAAGGCGCCTCTTTGACTTGCTGAGCCATTTGTCATTTAAATAATCACCATTTTTATGGGGATTGGAATCCCAATAGGCCTGTGTGGATGCACTTGACATTTCCACAGCTTCCTTGAGAAGTGGGATTCGTATCAAGTCTTTTAGAAAGTCAGTGCTAAGGTCAGGGATTGCCTGCCTTGAGACTGTGCACCTCCTTGGTTTCTGGATTGTAACAGTATGTGGCTGCAAAAGCAAGCTCTGGGCTGGGAGGTGATAGCAGGAAAGAAGCTGCCTTCAACAAGCCTGAAGTCTAGAGATTGTGGTAGGACTTGTTGCCTTCATGTTGGTACATGCACTTTTAGAACTCTTTATGATTGATCTCGCCTACCATTATCTGATTTTTCTTCCAATTCTGATTCGGAAAGAGAACCTGGATTCAATTCCTTGAAACTTTTACTTCATGAACCCTTGCTGTAAAAATGTGGGTTTTCAGGATAACAAAGAAAACCAAAGATATGTTCATCATGAGGGTATAAAAATTATGAGGATGAGGGCAAGCAGAATTTCAGAGAGTTTTCAGTTAATGGGAGGAGCAAATACAGATGAAGATGTCTGTCTTGTATATATATTGAGGAGCATTTATGGTGGTAGATGAGGGCGTGGAGGGTAATCAATTCATCTTGGTTTTCATGTAATAGTGGGATGGCGGATCTGTAGTGTTCTTTTTGTTTTTTGTTTTCCAGTTCTTGCATGCCAAATGGTCCCTGCTTCTCTGTTGGTAATTTTTAAGTTTTACCTAAGTCAAATTTGGAAAACGAAAAATGGGAAAGTAGAAGTGAAGATGTATATAGTGGGAAAGAGAAAAAACCCTAATAATTTAGCCATTTTACCGACTTTCATGCCTTGGACAAATTTGTGCAACTAGCAGTGTTTGAAGTGTATTTTTCAATTCTTTTCAGCCTCTTGATCCTCTTCTTCTTCACTGGGTTTTATGTCTTATCTGATTTTGAGCATTTTTAGTGGTATATTGGGCTCTAAGGTGTGCTTTCCACTTGCTAAAGTGACCTTGTATCTCTTCTTTCTTAGCCAATTATAGGGATGAGAGACAGAAAAACAGAAAATGGAAGGACAATGCAAAATATCAAACTGCCTCATCTTCTCCGCTTCTTCCAACTTCATTACCTGGCCCGTCTCTGGTATTTCTAGTGGGGAACAGGCTGGAGAATCCTGTGACAAACCACCAGCTTTTGTAAACTTTAGTCTTTCACCATCAGTTACCTGATATATGTTATTCCAAGCGAGGGATGCAGGCTTTACAAGGTTTCTTTGGTAAACCACCATACTCAATGAAGTTTTATTTGTCAACTTTGTTGACTCAGAAATTTTTGAACCTGGCCAATTGGTGATAGTGGGGAGGCAAGAGGGCAATGAATGTGGGTGATCTAAACTCAGTGTTTCCACCCAATTCCAACACCAAGCCAATTGAATGATGTTGGAGCAATAGAGAAAAAAAAAAGCCGCAATTGCACCACATTATGACTCAAGCTTTTCTTTTCAGAATGATTTTGCAACTTAGCCAAAGATTCAATGAAAAGGCGATTTGGGTTATATATGACATTGACTCAAGAAATTTGACTCTCTAGTGTCCGAAGTTCTAGGATTTTTAACTCCAACTGCAGTGGCCAAATTGCCACTGGTTGATAATTTGTTGCTTTCCAAAGTGACTGCAATATTATATTTTTTGGAAAGGCTTCTGCTTCTGCTACATTAGTGTGATGGCCAAGATCTATGAAATAACAACTCACAACCTTCCTTTCCTAGTTTCCTATGTTACCTTCCCTCCCAGCAGGGCTGTGGTTTCATTTCACTAATCCATCAAATCTATTTTACAATAACCTTCTTGAGAGAATGTCCATCATGCTAAATTACTTTTCAACTCATTTAAATGAAACTTAGAGAAAAAGCAATCATCCTATATCTCTGCAATACAATGTACACGATCCTTATCGGATCGCTTGTATGTTCTTTTATGGTTTTTTTAATTTAAACAATATGTTCAGATCCTCTACATGAAGTGTTGTATTCTTAAAGAATTATATTTTATGCTCCTGTGTTGGAACTTATCTCACAAAATTTGATTATTCTTTTAGATCACTTGCCATTTTTTTGTCAAATTAGAAGAACAAGCAGTCTGCTTGAGTTCAGAGGTTTTTGCATTTGATTTTCTTTACTCTTTT
This sequence comes from Sequoia sempervirens, assembly GCA_007258455.2. Classification (NCBI taxonomy): domain Eukaryota; kingdom Viridiplantae; phylum Streptophyta; class Pinopsida; order Cupressales; family Cupressaceae; genus Sequoia; species Sequoia sempervirens. Next base: position 767,678,743 of record VDFB02281492.1, on the reverse strand, counting down.
CTGCATAAATCAGCAATATTAATATAACTCTCTTCTTTTTAAATAGCCTAAAAAGATCATCTCTGCTCTTCTTTGTTTTCCCACAAATCTTTTGTAATAAATGTTAATTTTTCTCCATCCTTTTCTGGCTTCCTTGCTTTTCTCAAAGAAAATATGTAGGTGAAGTTGTATGCCTTCCAGGTTTATATAAATTTGCAAAGCTCATTTTCTGCCTCTTGAGCAGATTTTGGCGATCAGATCGTTTCATATCATCTAAAAGGAGCACTGCCATGCATTTAATGTGGAGCATAGCTGCATTGATATTTTCTGGAATGTCTTGTTCCATATTGGCGACAGTTTTCGTAAAGACTGCAAAGGTTTTGAGGTATAAGTTACTTGGTGGCCATGAATCTAAGAAAGTGGATGATGGTTTCTTTGAAGTAAGGGTGCAACTGTTTTGTTTTTCTATCGCATCATTGTTTTTCGTTATGTGGATTGGCGGTCAGCGTGAAGAACTCTCTAGTCTTTATCGGTTTTTGATCAGAACTTGTTTGAAAGGCTTACAAACAAAAAACTGGTGGAATGGTTTGCAAGTCCCCAGAATTTTATGAATTGTTTTCCACTGCAACATTTTCTAATGTTGCCTAGTTGAGCTTGCCACAAACTTAATGATGCAACCCGTGCAAGTCTCATTTTTGCATATAATTGAATTTGTTGTATTTGCTATTGCTCTGACTAGTGCACGCTGTCACTATATTTGCTATTGAATTAGTACAGATGTTCATTGTACAACTAAATGTTTTTCTTTGTCTGCTTTGCTTCCTAAATTTTGCATTTTGCTTGAGATGCAATAAAATCTTTGTTTGAGTTTGCTTTAATTATAATAAATTTAGCTGGTGATTGTTCAATTTCAACGTTTTTGATTCCATTTGTTTGAGCCCACTAAATTCTGCTATATGAGCTGTACACGTGGAATTTGAAAAGGAATGAATAATTCAATTTGGTCAATAATGTTAGATCTGTGGGGCTAACGAATTTTCTTTACAGAAATATAATAAGTTCTTACTTTTATTATGGTGCAATCGATAAATTCTTAAATGCAGAGAAAATTTCAGAAACATTGGTTTGCCAACTTATTGCATTTATACTTGATTTGAAGCTACTCTGATGTTTTTCTTGTCAAATAATCAAGATCCATGTTATGGAATTGCTGTAGCATGTGATATGCTTGAAACAAACATGCTGGAATATTTTAGGGGAAAAGGCCTTTATTAATAATGGAGCATTGTTATTACATAAAGGTGATATTTGGGTGGCATTGAGATGTTGCAAAGAGCTGTTAGGATGTGTTCCGAAGAATCTTCAAAAATAAGGTTGTTTAGAATGTACTTAAAAGAACTCCCCAAAATTGTGTATGGATAACAAGAAACAAGATTTATTAGTAAAAAGGTGGGAAACTTGTAGGTTTACTTTTATTTTGTGTTCAAAGTCCAAACGAAACCAATAGCAGATTATACTTTGCCCTGAAATCACAATTCCAAGCGAAACCAATAGCAGATTATAGTTAAAGATACAATTTCCTACACAAAATTGAAATGATGTAAGTCTGGTCATGGAAAACCTGCAACCATGTTAGATGAATATGATATGAAATACATTTAATTCTAAGTCTAAGAAATATTATATATAACAATATAACAAGTCCCAAGGACTATGTGGGCTCAACCATAATGAGGACATGATGAGGTGCCCCAAGTATCCCCCCCCCTTATGATTGAAGACTCTTTATTTTCTTCAACGATTGGTTCACTCAGGGATAGTTGGGGGATTGCACAATAGGGTGCCCTTCTAGCAGTTCTCCCTATGCATAATAAGGTGCCCTTATAACAGTTCTCCCTTAATAGGGTGCCCTCTTAGCAGTTCTCCCTTTGCATGATAGGGTTCCCTTTAGCAATTCCCCCTTTGGCAACCCTCCCTCATCCCTTCATGACCAATTATTGCTAAACTAGTATTAATCATATTTAAGGAAGAAATCGTAACAGTAATGTATTGTTAGTATCTTGGATATCTAATGAAGTTAGATTGTGGCACAAATATTAATTAATTGATTATTTTTGTCTTAGAGGATGCTGACCTCTATCCCTTTTATCTGATCAGATGATCACTGTTTTAATGTTTTGATGTTTATTGATTTTCAGACTGAGTCCACTTACTCTCCAATCAATCTTTTCTTAACACTCAGAAGATATTGTTAATGTAAATCAAACAAGTAAGAATCTATTATCCATACTTATATTAAAGCATCATAATTACTCATAAGGCTCAATAATTGTTGAAAGCATCATTATTGCATTATATATATATGTATGTATATATACATATATATACATATCCAATGCTCCTTTTCTCCATGCATAAACTAAACCAACAATTAAGATAATCACGAAAATAAAAGCTTCTATAAATGTAAATAGACCCAAAATATCAAAACTCATAGCCCACGGATAAAGAAAGACTGTTTCCACATCAAAAACAACAAAAACTAAAGCAAACATGTAATAACGAATTCTAAATTGGATCCAGTTATCTCCCATTGGTTCTATACCTGATTCATAACTAGTGGCTTTTTTCGGCCCTTTACTTATTGGAGCCAAACTTTTGGAAATTGAGAATGCCAGAATCGGAATAAGGCTAGATATGGATAAATATATCCAAAAAGTATCATATTCAAAAAATAGAAACATAAATAGATTCCTATTTAAATAGATCAAATTCTTCTATTTATTATCAATTTACTAATCGCTTCTCTCTCCTCCTGAATGATTCATTATCATTTATTATATTAATTCCATGTTTCGTCTGTTACTTAACATGGAAATGAATAAAAGAATATTATGTAATACATTTCAAATAATCTAAGAAATGGTTCTAAAAGAACCCGTGTAGTTTGGCAAGTATTTTTCCTTCTTTATTTTTTATTTCAATGGGAACTTGATAAGTGGATCCACTTACACGTCTTGATTTTACTATCAATTTGGGAGTTAATTTGTGTATTGCTTGACGTAGAACAATTAGTGGATTTTCTCTGTTTTTTGTTGAATCTTTTTTAGAGATTGATAAAAAATTCGATAAGCTAATGATTTTTTTCCGTGTTTAAGAATACGATTAACGATCATGTTAACTAATCGATTATGATAAATCGGATCAAATTTCTCAATTTTCTTTTCTACAATACTTTGGCGTGACATGAGTGTGAAAAAGGTTTATAAATTTATTTCATAAAGATTAATAATTACTTATTTCGGCTTTTTAACTCCATATTGTAGGGTGGATCTCTAAAGGTATCAAAGATCTCCCTCCAAACCGTACATACGACTTTCATTGAATACGACTTTCCACATGATTTTATCTGCATATATGAGATATAAAAGATATAATTCTTATGCATGAAATTATGTTTACTCATTCTCAATTGAGTATCTGTTTACTTTCTTTTGCTATGATTAGAAATCTTGTATTTTCTATATCTATACGATTAGGTCCTTAGGTTTTAAAAAGAGTGTATAAAAAAAAGGTGTTTTAAATCAATGCTATTTGAATTGAACCTATTCCAAAAAGGTCAAGACATTTCAAATTTTATGTTAACACACACTAAGGGAAAACTTATGAAATGAATTCAATATTAAACCTTAGACATATAATATCCTTACAAATTAATACGATCGTTTGTTTTAGCCTACTCTAGTCCCTATATATATATATATATATATATAGACTTCTCGATATATTCTGATAGCAATATTTCAATCTAGTAGACTTATGATATGTTGATCCTTATTCCTTGTCTTTAATTTGGTTTCCAAATTTTATTACATTCCTTCATATATTAAATCTGAGTATATCATACTAATGTTTTTTATTAGATGAGTTGCATTTACTAGGTGTAGTACCCATTACACAACGAGGCCGAAGGGCCAAAAAGAGACCACGATCAACAATACATTATAGAGTCTAGACCAAAACCATTAGAAAGCAAAAAGAAAACAGACAACATATAGACAGTAGAGACCCAACAAACACACACATACTAGCCCACTAATTGGCGAAACTTTTCCATTTCTGAATGAGGAGATTTAAAACATCATCTCCGACCCAATCAGGACCCTCACCCTCGTTCTTCTTGTCCACCTCCCCCTTGATGACATCAGAGAGAGCAATGACCAATCTGTGGATGATCTTAATGGTGAAACGTGTCAGCCTAGTGAACTTCCGTTCAAGTTTCTCCATCCGCTCTTATAGCTTGTTGATGTCCTCGTTGTTCTTCCTCTGAGTTTTCTCTTCCTCCATGGCCCTGGGATCGAAAGAGTGGGTGGAGTCCTCTTTGAGCATTCTATTCAGGTCTGAGAAATGGTTGGGACATTCCACAAACTCCTCTTCCTCCTCAACAGTGTCCTTATCCTCATCTCTGCAGCCAGTCTGCTCCGAGTTGTTAGAAATTTCGTCCACTAGTATCTCTTTCTTGTTCTTTGCCAATCTGTGAGACCTCTTGATGCTTGTTTGCTCCATTCCCATGTCAATACTCGTAGCCACAACAATGTCCCCTTTGGAATACTAATGTTTCTACTGCTATGCTTAGAAAATATATTCCAAATTACTTGTTTATTTTCATTCCATTTTCCTTATCTCAACTACTCCTACCTTCCTCAATGATTCCCCTTTTCTTCCCACTCTCTCACTCTATTTATATCACTATGTCTATGAAGAGAGACATCCTTTGGTAAAGGAGATAACCTCTAGAAACAATCATGGCTCCTCTTAGTTTTCCATTGTTGCCTCTTTCAAAACTTACCATTGCTTTATTTAATTGTTACCTTTTCAAATATTCAATTGTTGCCTTTTTTAACTTTGAATAGTTACTCCTTAATTTATGCTACGTCGAGAGATATCCTTCTTGAGGCATCTCTTTTAAAAAAAAATGTCACATAAAAGTGCAATAGATGCCTCGAAAAGGATATCTCTTGACGTACATATATATGTGTGTGTGTGTGTGTGCTAGTAGCATTTGCAACACGACATGGAAGACATTTGTTAGGGTTAGGGTTATGGTTAGGATTAGAGTTATCATTATGAATAGAGTTAGGGTTATAGTTAGGGATAGGAATAGGATTAGGGTTAGAGTTAAAATTGGGATTAGGGTTGGGTTAGCTTTAGTAGTAAGATTAGAGTTAGGGTTAGGGTTAGGGTTATGAATATGACTAGAGTTAGAATTAGAATTTGGGTTGGTGTTATCATCACAATTAGCATTAGGGTTTGGATTACACATAAAATTAGGATCAAGGGTATGGTTAAGGTTAGCGTTAGGGTTAGAGATAGAAATACGATTAAGGTTAGGGTTAACATTAGTATTGGGATTAGGGTTAGGCTTAGAGATTTGGGTTAGGGTAAGCATTTTTTTAGAATTAGTGTTAGGGTTAGGATTAGTGTTATAGTTAGGATTAATGATAGGGGAAAAAAATAGGGTTAGGATTGGGATTAATTTTATTATTGAGAATAGGGTTAGGGTTAGGTTTAAAGATAGAATTGGTATTAGGGTTGGAGTTAGTATTAGGTTTAGGTTTAGGATTAGGTTTAGGGTTAAGATTATGGTTACAGTTAGGATTATGGTTAGAGATACAATTAGGGTTATGGTTATGGTTATGGTTGTATATCTAGAGTTAGGTTTAGGGTTAAGGTTATGGTTAGGGATAAGGTTAGGATTGCAATTAGATACAAAATTAAGGTAAGGTTTAGGGTTAACATTATAGTTAGGGTTAGGGTTAGGTTCATGATTAAGATTAGGGTTAGGGCTAGAATTATGGTTACATTTAGAGATTTAATTAGGGTTAGGGTTGGGGTTAGGATTATGATTACAATTAAAGTTAGGGTTAGAGTTACAACTAGGGTTAGTATTAGGGTTTGGATTATGATTAGATAAAAATAAGGTTAGGGTTATGGTTAGGGCTATGGTTAGTGTTATATTTAGGGTTAAGGTAAGGATTATGGTTAGATATAAAATTAGGGTTAAGATTATGATTAGGGTTAGGATAGGGCTAGTGTTAGGGTTAGGGTTACAATTATAATGTTTAGGGTTGGGGTTATAGTTACAATAACAATTAAGTTAGGTTTAGGGTAAAGGTTATGATTAGAGATAGTTTAGGGTTGTAGCTAGATATAGAATTAAGGTTAAGTTTAGGGTTAGGATTACAATTAGGGTTATGGTTAGGATTTAAATTAGGTTTAGGGTAAAGGTTATGATTAGAGATAGTTTAGGGTTGTAGTTAGATATAGAATTAAGGTTGGGTTTAGGGTCACGATTAGAGAAAAAAATGTTAGTGTTACGGTTAGGGCTATGGTTAGGGTTATACTTAGGGTTAAGGTAAGGATTATGGTTAGATATAAAAACAGGGTTAAGATTATGATCAGGGTTAAGATTAGGGCTAGTATTAGGGTTAGGGTTATGATTACAATTAGATATACATTTAGGATTAGGGTTATAGTTACAATTACAATTGGGGTAAGGTTAGGATTAGGATTAGGTTTAGGATTAATATTAGGGTTAGGGTTAGGATTATAGTTGTAATTATGGTTAGAGATATAATTTGGGTTAGGGTTATGATAATGGTTAAAGTTAGAGTTAGGTTTAGGGTTATGGTTATAGTTAGAGTTAAGGTTAGGTTTCTGGTTTGGGATTTAGGGTTTAGGATTTAGGTTTAGGGTTAGGGTTAAGATGTTAATTGAACTATAATCCCAACCCTAAACAAAAGATTTATCTTATAACCCTAATTGACCCTAATCTATAACCCTAACATTAACTAAACCCAAACCCTAACTAAACCCTAACCCTAACACTAATTGAATCTTGCCCCTAATTTAATGCTAATTAGATTCCTAACCCTAATTAAATTCTAAGTGTAATTTTACCCTAACCTTAGTTGAATGTTAACCCTAATTGTACCATAACCCTAAACTTAAACACTAATTGAATTATAACTCTAATTTAATCTTAACCTTAATACTAACACTAACCCTTACCCTAATTGAAATTTAATGCCAACCCTAACCCTCACCCTTTAACACTATTTGAACCCCAACCCTAATTGAATCCAACCCTAACCCTAATCTTCAACCCTAATTTAATCCTAACCCTAACCTTAACACTGACCCTTCCCTAATTGAATGCTAATCCCAATCCTAACTTTAATTGAACCTTAACCTTAATTCTAACCCTAATTGAATCCTAACCCTAACTATAACCCTAATTAAAATTTAACTATAATTGAACCCTAACCCTATCTCTAGCCACAATTGAACTATAATCCTAACCCTAATCTTAATCCTAATCCTAAACCAAAGATTTATTTTATAACCCTAATTGAACCCTAACCCATAACCCTAAATGAATCGTAGTCCTAACCCTAATATTAACTAAACCCAAACCCTAATTAAACCCTAACTCTAATTGAATCTTACCCCTAATTTAATGCTAATTAAACCCTACCCCTAATTGAATGCTAATTGAACCCTAACCCTAATTAAATTCCAAGTGTAATTTTACCCTAACCCTAGTTGAACCTTAACCCTGATTGTACCATAACCCTAAACTTAAACACTAATTGAATTATAACTCTAATTTAATCTTAACCTTAATACTAGCACTAACCTTTACCCTAATTGAAATTTAATGCCAACCCTAACCCTCACCCTTTAACACTATTTGAACCCCAACCCTAACCCTAATTGAATCCTAACACTAACCTTAACACTAACCCTTACCCTAATTGAACACTAATCCCAATCGTAACTTTAATTGAACCTTAACCTTAATTCTAACCCTAATTAAATCCTAACCCTAACTATAACCCTAATTAAAATTTAATTATAATTGAACCCTAACCCTAACCCCAACTCTAATCACAATTGAACTATAATCCTAACCCTAAACCAAAGATTTATTTTATAACCCTAATTGAACCCTAACCCATAACCCTAAATGAACCCTAACCCATAACCCTAATATTAACTAAACCCAAACCCTAATTATACCCTAACCCTAACTCTAATTGAATCTTACCCCTAATTTAATGCTAATTAAACCCTACCCCTAATTGAATACTAATTGAAACCTAACCTTAATTAAATTCGAAGTGTAATTTTACCCTAACCCTAGTCGAACCTTAACCCTAATTGTACCATAACCTTAAACCTAAACACTAATTAAATTATAACTCTAATTTAACCTTAACCTAAACACTAACACTAACCCTTACCCTAATTGAAATTGAATGCCAACCCTAACCTTCACCCTTTAACACTATTTGAACCCCAACCTTAATTGAACCCAACCCTAACCCTAATCTTCAACCATAATTGAATCCTAACCCCAACCTTAACACTAACCCTTACCCTAATTGAATTCTAATTCCAATCCCAAGTTTAATTGAACCCTTGTTGTATCCTAACCCCAATTGAACCCTAACTCTATATGAACCATAACCCTAACCCTAACATAACCTTAATTATAGAACATAAACCCTAACCATAATTGAACCCTAACCTTAATGCTAAGTGAACTATGCTAACCCTAATTAAACTCTAACCCTAACCCTAACCTTAATTGCACCCACACTATTTTTTTATTAAACCCTAATGTTATTTAAACATTAACCTTAATTGAATATTAACCCTAGCCCCAATTAAAACCTAATTGAACCCTAGCCCCAATTGAACTCTAACCATAACTTTGAACCCTAATTAATTCCTAACCCTAATTGATCCCTAACCCTAACCCTAACTCTAATTGCACCCTAACCATAATTGAAACTTAACTCTAACTTTAACTCTAATTGAACCCTAATCCTAACCTTAACAGTAATTGAACCCTAACCCTAACTTTAATAGACCCATAATCCTAACTATGATTGTAAGTGTAACCCTAATTATAATCATAATTAGAATACTATAGTCAACCCTATGCAAATGCTAATTCTAACCCAAATCATAACATTCATCATAACTCTAACCTCAATCCTAACTATAACCCCAATTTTTATCTTATAACCCTAACCTTTAACCCTAATTGAACCCTAACCTTTTCCAACCAATTGAACCCTAACTCTAATTGAATTGAACTTCTAATTAAACTGTAACTGTAACAATAAACCTAACCCTAACAATAACCCTTACCCTCATTAAACCCTAACCCTAATCTTAAAACTATTTGAACCTTAACATTAACTCTAATTGTGCCCTTATTGAATCATAACCCTAACCTTGACCTAACCCTAACCCTAAGTGAACACTAAACCTAAATAACACTAACCTTAATTGAAACCTAACCCTTATTAAACCCTAACCCTTGAATTGAATCCTAATTGAACTGTAACCATAAAACCCTAGCTATAACAAGACATTAATATCTATAAGTGTAAACCCAAACTTTATCTTAGAACCATAATTAAACCCTAAACCCAACACTAATTGAACCCTAATTTAATTATAACCCTAGTTGAATCATAACCCTAACCTTGACGATAATTGTATTTGAAGCCCAAACTTGGCCCTAACACCAAGCTTTATTGTAAAACCCTAACCCTAACCCAAATTGAATGTTAATGGAAACCTAACCTTAAGCGAACACTAACCCTAATTAAACTCTAACCCTAAATCTAATTATACTCTAAGAATACTTGAATCCTAGCCCTAACTTTTACCTTAATTGAACCCTAGCCCTAATTAAACTCTAACAATAATTGAACCCTAACCTTAGCCCTTATAAAATCCTAACCCTTATCAAACCCTAATCTAAATTAAACCCTAACCGTATAACCTTAATTATAATATGAATGATTTTTCCTTTATGAAATGTTTTCAATTGTTTAAAAAATATTAAATATTTTGTAGGTTTTAAATATTTTAATTTAGAAACATATTTTTATATGTAATAGTAAATTTAAGACATTTTCCTTTTATTTAATTATCTAATTTTAAATACATTAATTTAGAATTTTTAAAAGAACAATTATTTTTCTTTCTTTTATAATTTTATTTCTACTTACAATGACTTCAAAAAATATATTTTTTTAAAGATTTTCAATATTGTTTAATTTTTAATTTTTTTAATTTAAAAACTTTCATATGCAATAGTAAATTTAAGAAAGTTTTTCATACTTAATTTTCTAAATTTTATAAACTTCTTTTTATGGTAGTAACTTAACAAATTTTTTTGATATCTTATTTTTATTAATAATTATTATTTTTTATTGAAAAAGATTACTTAAATAAATTTATATAAAAACGTAAGGGATATGTTGAGAGAAAAGGGGGTTAAAATTTATTAAATTAAAGAAACATTATAGAACAACATGAAACAACCCGGAAAATCCACCAACCCAACAAACTACAAAAGTCCCCAGAGAGACCCAACAATGGAATCATTTACACGTGAAAGTCTTCCATGATTATCTTCTAGAGGGACAAAGAGAAATCTGAGGATAAAAGACCTCAGTCATCTATACTCCACCTCTCCACATGCTTAGAGGCCCACTTCGCCAGAAGATTAGCAGCCCTATTCGACTCTCTAGGAATATGACGAAAAAAAACAAATTCCAAAAAACTGCCCAGCTGCACAATCTTTATTATCACAATAGCCAGTTTCCAATTAACACCATCAAATCTCTATTCATTCAACATATCAACTAAAATCTAAGAATCAGACTCACAAATAATCCTTCTCCATCCCAGGGAACACCCTCTTCAATAGCATGGGCAATAGCAAGAGCCTCCATGAGATTGTTAGAATGATGACCCTTATAAATGGAAAAGAAAAATACCACACCTCCATTACTGTCTCTGCCAATACCACCAATCCCAACATGCCCAAGATTCCCCCTACAAGATCCATCCATTTTTATCTTCAACACACCTTGAGGGGGAGGGCACCACCGACCCTCCTAATGAATCTTCTTCTTAACTTGTTGAGGGCCATTGCTAGCAGATAAACCAAGCCCTCTTCCCTCCAAGTGCAGATTCCTCACAAAAAGAAAATCACTTGGATCTGCAGAAACTGACAAGTTGCATTTAGCTAAAATAGTCTCCTAGATCTTGCTGAAGATATTCCTCCAAACAAGATCTCCTTCTTGCTTAACATCTTGGAAAATCCTTCTATTTCTCTTAGGCCAAAGGTGCCAAATAATAAAGGTAGGGCCAATAATCCAAGCAATTTGAAGAAAAGCCATCTTAGTAGGAGGCCTCCCCAAGCTTTCCCAGAACTCTATCAAAGAAGAGGCATGAACACAGAGATGACCCCACACCCCCCACCAAAGATGCCAAATCCTTCTAGAATAAGGACAATGAAAGAAAAGGTGTGAAGCACACTCCTCACTATTATTGCACAAAACAAAGATAGAAGGCCCTTGGAAACCTCTTTTCTGTAGATTTTCCTAGGTAAGACATCTATTTTGAACAACCAACCATAAAAAGAAATTACACTTTGGCCAAGAAAATTTATTCCAAACCTACTTCCACCAAGGGACCCCAATCTTTCCATACAACTATCTATCAAGCTCCATATATCCAGAGGCAACAGAGAATCTGCCCTTCGGATTAGGACTCCAAGCTAGAATGTCCTTGTCTTGAAGAGAGCTACACATTCTACTAGCCAAGATTTTCGCTAGCTCATGCCTCTCCTCCTCAAAGCCTCCTGTAGGCCACTCCTGGGGATCCTTCCAATGCCACACCTCCACCTGCCCCTAGGCTTGAACAGTTTGAAACTCTTCCACCTTACACCAACCAATTTTTGTCAAGCTATCATAGAGAGGCTGCAAATGAGGAAAAATAGAAATAATAGAGGGATAACCATCCCAAGAATCATACCAAAAGAGTGCTTCAGAGCCCTTATTGTAAATCCAGAACAAACCCTCCTTTATCAACTTTTCCCCTCTTTTGAGAGTATCCCAAATCATCGACCCTTTCCCTTGGAGACAATAATGAGGAACATCATAAGGATTCAACCCACGAAGATACTTATGATTAAGAATCCTGGCCCAATCCTGATCCTGGCAAGTGCACCATCGCCAATACAACTTAGCAGCTAAAGCCTAACCCATCAAACCAACAGACTTGAGTCCAAGACCTCCCTCCTATTTTGGCTTGCAAATAAATTCCCACTTCACCAAACTCCACTTCAAGTTGAGAAGATTACCCACCCAAAGGAATTGACAAGCGAGAGCATTAAACTCCCTAACAAAGCTGGCAAGAGCAACTTGCACAAAACATCTATAGATAGGAAGGGATTGAACCACAGATTTGAGCAGAACCACACAACCTACTGAAGAGAACCACCTGTGAGTCCAATGACTAACCCTCCTATGGAATTTATCCAAGACATCCTTCCAAAAATCTTTTTGCTGAGGTCCCACAGTAAGGGGAATCCCCAAATAAACCAAAGGAAGAGTGCCAATTTGAAATAGAAGAATCTGAGCAATCCTAGATTGGATAAGCCGAGGAGTATTGAAAAAGTATATAGAGGATTTGTTATCATTAATCTTCTGCCCATAAATAAGTATCCAAAGCCTTCCTAAAATTCACAACTTCATTAATTTTGGCCATACCCATTAAGGATGTATCATTAACAAATTGGAGATGAGACAAAGGCGAAAAATTGTTACCCCAACGCCATCCTTGAATTAACCCATGATTAACATGGGACTTGAAAAACCTCCCTAGCCCCTCAACCATAATAATGAACAAATAAGGAGACAAAAGATCTCCTTGTCGAAGCTCCCTAGAGGCTCCAAATAAATTTGAAGGCTCCCCATTGATAAGCATCAAAAAAGGAGTAGATGTTACACAACTCAAGATCCAATCAACCCATTCTCTATCAAATCCAAAAGCTAAGAGAACCTTCTGTAAGAAGGCCCATTTGACTCTATCATAAGCTTTTACCATATCAAGTTTGATAAACATAGCCTTGTTCTTAGAGACAACCATAGAGTGAATAGCCTCTGTAGCAATAACAACCCCATCCAGAATTTTCCTACCAGCCACAAATCCCCCCTGCTCATTAGAAATCAAAGAATTAAGCCAAGGCTTGAGCCTTCTGCAATCAATTTGGTAATGATTTTATGCACCACATTGCAAAGGGAAATAGGGAAAAACTGATCCAAAGAACAATCACCTTCCTTCAAAATAAGTGCAAGAAAGGTGGAGTTCATGGTCTTCAACATTTCTTTATTCCTATGAGATTCCTTAACTACCTCCAAGAGATCCATCTTGATAATCTCCCAAAACTCTTGAAAAAATTTAGCGGGAAAACCATCAAGGCCAGGGGCTTTACCTTTCTTCATTTGGAACACAATAGTCTCCAATTCATGTAGAGAGATAGCACGTAAAAGAGCCTCATTCATCTCATGAGAAACCAAAGAAGGAATACAAGCTAGAATAAATTTTTCCTCACAATTGATAGGGGAAGAATCTTCAGTAAAAAGGGCTGAAAAGAACCAAGAAGCCTCCCAGGAAAAATCATCCTGCGAAGAAAGTTGGACTCCCTTAGAAGAAACAAGAGAATTGATAAGGTTACAAGAGAACTTATAAGGTTACCATTTCTCCTCACGACAATAGAGTGATGAAAGAAAGCAATATTTCTATCTCCCTCCTAGAGCTAGTTAATTTGGGACTTTTGCTTCCAAAAAGTCTCCTCCCTCAACTCCCATTCCTCAAGAGTCTTAGCTGCCATAGCCTCCTCCCTACACAACTCAATTGTGAGACCAAGCTCCCAAATTTGGCAGGTGATAGAATCCAGATTATCCTGAGCTGTCAACTTATTGTGATGAAGATTCCCAAAGCACTAAAAATTCCACTTCTTGAGTCTATATTTCACATATTGAAATCTCTTGACAAAGGTGAACATAGTCGTACCATAGGAAGGTCTCCCCTTATGACACCAATCAATCATCAGCTCATGGAGAGAAAGATCACGTAACCACATGAGTTGGAACTTGAAAGAAGGGTTCTTATGGGCTCTAAAAGGAACAATTGAAAGCTTAATCAACCAGTGGTCTGAACCGCTCCAATCTAGGATCTCAAAGCTAGTAGTCCAATTATTGCCAACCCAAAAGTAGGAGACAAGAAACCTTTCAAGCCTCTTAGAAATAGTGTCATCACCACACCTTCAATTATTCCAAGTGAAAATACCATTATTGGGTTTCATATCAATCGGATTTAGACTAGCTATGTTGTCGATAAGAAGAAAATTAGCAAGATCAAGCTTGGCATTATCCTCTCTCTTCTCATCCAAACAAGACACAACATTAAAATCTGTAGCCATAATCCATGGGTGCCAAGGAACAAGGGATCAAACATAACTAAGATGAGTCTAGAGCTAAAACTTTCCCATCAAATCAATCAGAGCATAGACATTAGTGAAAAGACAACATTCACTAGATTCAAGGCTAGAAGAAATCATAGAGATAAAAGAGCGACTTGAGATCCAGTACAATGGAACAACCTTTCTTGGATCCCACAGACAAGCCACACCTCCAGAGCTACCAAAAGCACCAATGCACTAACAACAACCATGAAGCCAAACACTAGAGGCTCTATTCAATATCCCATCCACATATAACTTAGTTTCTTGAATGAAGACAACTTAAGCAAAATGAAATCCAATCATCTCACAAATAGCCTTTTTTCTAGTAGGGCTATTCAAACCCCTCACATTCCATGAAATAACAATCATTTATGGGGATGAGAAAAATAAGAGTCTAGAGTTTTCACCAACCCAAATTCTACTAGAGTCTCACCCATCAACTTAACCTTCTCAAGGTATTTCTTGCGTCCCACCTTAGAAGATTTCTCCAGGGGCCCCTTTTTAAGGGGCTTCTGTTGTAAACACAAAACCTACGAAACCCCACCCATTTTCCTTGAATCCAAAGCCTCATCTACCTCTGAAGAAAAAACCACCACAACACTATCAACCTTCGATGCCGAAGACCCATTAGGATTGGAGGCATCTTGCAGCTGAAACGAAGCATCCATTTCCATTTGACTAACCTCTACCTGCCCATCCTGCAAGGTCACCCCAACTCGGTTTTGATTCTCAACTTCTTCATCCTCTTGCAAGATTACTTCCATTGAACCAGAACTAGGAGGAATCTCAACTGGAATCCCCTCTTCCTGAACCAAATCATTGAAAGCATTGAACATGTTAAATATCCCATCAGTTTGTATATTCTTGAGAGCTCTCTTTTGAACCCTCCCCTTATTACAAGGTTTAACAAGAACAAAACCCTCCCCATCTACATCCCCCTCCACCATAGGATCCTTTCTATTATCATTCTTAGGAGCAGACTTAGAAGAAGCATTAGCAGTAGTAGCTGCTTGGTTAAACTGAGGGCACCTCCTTTGCAAATGCCCATATTCATGACAAACACGACAACAAAAAGGAAGAGTTTCATAATCGAGTTGTTGAATCCAGGAGGAGGATCCAACACAAACTTCTAAAGAATTGGGCAGAGGATTGTTCAAATCAACTTCAACAAAAATTCGAGCATAAGAGATTACCTTCTTGTCCAAAGTTTGTTGAGCAGGCCCCACTGGTTTTCCAAGCAGTCTGGTACTCATATGCAAAATATCACTTCTCCAAAATTCCAACGAAAGCCGAGGCAAACTAATCCAGACTGGAACCCTCGTAGGAAGTTCTTCAACAAAGTGGGAACCCTCATGCAAAGATTTGATGAAGAGCCCAATCTGATTATAGAAATATGGGCCACCTTCAAAAGCCTTATTTCTATCAGCCATGCACGGAAAGACAACGAAAAAATAATTATTGGCAGCCATCATTATCTCCATATCTCCTTCAAGATTCCAAACCCAATGGGTCCATGATTCCAACGCCAGCAAAGAAAGATGAAGAACCATGAAAATACAAATGAGAGCATGATTGCTCAAGTACATAACATCTTCTACAATGGAGTCTGGTTGAATCACCAAAATAGGATGATCCACACTACGCTCCAAGCAACCATTCACCTTTTGAATTCTAGGAAAACCTCCCATTGAGGATGTCCCATCACCATTCAAAAGCCTTTTGAGAGGCTCCATAACTAGAGAGACCAAGGCTCGACCAAAACCCACTTCACAGCTACAACACCCAACATAAAGAAACAACACGCCCAAAGAAAGGGCTTCGAACCACCGCACCGAAGGAAGAAAGCATAGAGGAAAATAAACAAAGCAGGAAACAAACACAACCCCAAAACGTATCACCAAAATCCTTCCACCACACACAACTAAAAACAAAAAGTCTGCAAGAGAAAATAAATGGACGGCCTACCCTGAGAGCAGCACAATCCCCACCCTGACCAGAAAACACCCTTACACACCCGATATGAACGTCAGAAGCCGCATGCATAAGAAAACATAGCCATGCATAGCCTCACAAGCCATAGTAGACCACCCTAACGCACCTCAGAATGAGTGCCATCATTTCCTTCAATACAAAACATCAAACCTAAGGGATATGTTGTTTTAAAAAGATCTTGAATATTTTTTAATTTTGAGTATATTAATTTAAAAACTATGAAATAGTAAATTTAGAAATTTGTTTTGCACTTAATTTTCTAAAATTTAAAAACTTTCTTTTATGTCTAATTTAAAAACTACTTTTATATTAAATAGTACATTTAAAATATTTCTTTTGCACTTAATTTTCTAAAATTTAGAAACTTCTCTTATGTCCAATTTAAAAACTACTTTTATATGAAATAATAAATTTATAATATTTCTTTTGCAATAAATTTTCTGAAATTTAGAAACTTATTTTATAATTGTAAATTCACACTAATTAAAATGTTACTTTTAGCTCATCTTTCCTTATAACAACATTTAAAATTAATAGAAAATCCTAACCTTAATCTTGATTCTAAGTGTAACCCTAACCCTATTCTCCTGCTTTGAACAATAATCCTAATTTTATTTTGTTTGTAATTTCTTCACTAATTACAATTCATTGTTAGTTGTTGTACCCCAAACTAATTTTTTTGCTACTGTTACCAATTTTTAGCCTCTTGCTTAAAATTAGTAAGAATTTAGTGAAGTTGAATTGCTGGGGAATAAAAGTTTTGAGTTATCTAATGAATCCTTACTTTCAAAATGAATTAGTTAACTTGTTCATTGGTTTGTTCAAATCATTCAAGTAATTTAAGATAATTTGTTGAATAGTTCAAACAAACCAATAAACAAGCTTCATTAAGAAAGGAAAAATTTAGAAAGAATGAAGTACACAGTCTTTATTTTCTGTAATATTTATTATTGCTGATTATTAAAAAAAAAGAGCATTGTAGATATAAGAACGAGAATGCAAATAATCATTCATTATGATTATAGAACATATGTTCTAAACAGTTTCAATTTCATTATTTTAAATTATGTAATTGGAATAAATTCAGAGTAATACACAAGCCATTACATATCATGAACAATTGATTCATTGAGAAATATGTTTTTGTGATCCCACATAAGCCGTGGGTAGACTAAATTGACTAAATTCAACAAGAAGTACAAATTATACAACTGAAGAACAACTAAGGTGAAACATGGAAAAGGAGGTCATGTCATCATTGCCTTAAGGGTTGTTGTAGGGTTGATTCCACAGGATCATCTCCTTCAGTTTCTTCAAGTTTCTAGCTCCAAAGTTCCATAATCTGCAGTGATTGTAAAATTATGTTAGAGCTCAGGTCATGAAATCCAAGAACATGTTCAATTCAACAGAGATATAATTTGTTCTCATCATCAAATCAAATCAACTTAGTCAATATTTGAGAGATAAATGAAAACTGCCAGGTCAAATCATCAATAGGAATCGTCGAATCCACTATTTTTTTTTACTAACTGGTTTGTTTCATGTGCAGAAACAAGAAATGTTTTGTTGTTTTTTAAATTCATCAAATTTCAATATGAGTGGGGTTAAATGAGGCTCCCACAAGGGTGGAGCCCAGCTCATTTAAAAGTTGTGTAGTGAATTCATCATGAAATCGATATGGTGTTTTATAAGTTTTTGGGAATGATCTCATATTTAAGAAATGATTGCACCATTAGAATATGTTTGCAAGGAACAATCGGTTTTCTTGATACAGGAAAGTAAATCATTTGATTTGAGGAACAAATAAATCAATCAAGTATGGAGTAAGGATCAGATACAGAATCAAAATGTTATCATACATTGTCTAAATTCAAGCTTTTACCAGTCATTTTTTAATCATCTGTTGCAACTGTTAAGAGATATTACATAATTACAAATGGAGAATCAAATCATCTTAGCCATTAAAAGCTGAGATAATGCATTGTTTTCATATTCAGAGGTCAACATTATTTCATTTATAGAATCTATGCAATATGCTATCAAAAGACTTAGAGATAAAGGAAAAAATATACACTCTTGAGTATCAACTACAAGAAGGTTGTCATGAGGGAGAGAATCATGATTTCTATCCTTTAACAATGATTCAGTCATAATACTAGAAATATGTGATTTTGAATATCACATGAAAAAGGTTTCAGCTGAGAAATATTATTTTATTTATTGAGGCAATCATATCAAATACTCAAATCGACTAATAATTTGCACATACAATGTGCTAGTACAAAGAGTGGCTTCCATCTACAAGAATAAAAAGATTCTAATGGATAGAAAGATTCAAGTTTTCAAATGAAGACATGTAAAGGATCGCATATGGTTATTACCCAAAACAACAAAACTGTGACTTAGAATCTAAAAAATACATAGACCCAGAAAAGTTCATATGGTTGCGGCCATTATGAACAAAGTATATAAAAGCCCATCAAAATTCAGAGGCCGAGTTAAGTTTTCCAATGGCGGCCTGAAAATCTACAAGGATTTGAGGTTTTCCTCAAGGGTTGAACCTCAAGCAAAATTATAGACATAATTATCAATGGAGGCCACAACAAATACAAAGAATTAGCTTTTTCCCATGGCGACCTGTAGGTTTCATTTATTTTTTTGTAGATTCAGACATGATGCTATACAAAAATTTCAAGCCTTTATATTCTCATGGAGCTCGATTGGAGCATTTTTGCAAAATATAAAACAAGATTTAATAATAAAGACTTACCTTCTTTGTTTTATAGAGAGGTATATGAAAAACTGTGGAATTTTATTCATCTTTTCTTTCTCCAAAAGCTCAGCCAGATTGTTCATGGCACCTAGAATAAGAACCACAAACAAAATATAGAAGTTTCGCAAAGAAATATATCATAAATATGTATGGCTGCGCCATGTAAGCTTGTAAAAGATTTTCAAAAACAAAATAAAGTTCCAGATTTAATGAAATTTAGACTTACCATGTTCCATGTGTCTTGAATTTGCTAAATAATAGTGCACAAAGGCAAGATTTCAAGCTCAAACAGATCAGCTAGGGTTCCATGGCGGTGCTTCAGTATGAAGCTTCCAGAAGAGCAGAAGAATGAATATGAAATGAATAAAATGAATGTCTCACATTCATTTTTAGGGTTAAGCCCTAGAAAATTCAATGGACTTAGGCTTTTTTGCCTTAAGTTTTATTAAAAACTAATTCTATTTTGTTGGGCCATGGCATTTCTATAGGCCTTGTGAAATTTTTGAATATTTCATAAAGACTTAGTCTTTATTAAGCCTTTTCCTATTTTTCTTTATTAAATCTCTTTTTATTTTGCAATTGAAATTCAAATTTGTAAAAACTTTATTTAAAGTGATAAATACAAATCACTTTAAATTAAAGTTATTTATCAATGCAAAATGAAAATATCTTGTAATGCAATTTTCAAATAATGAGGTTAGTCTTGAATTTTTGCATTTAATTCAAAGTGTAAGTCTTTATTTTAAACGATAATTATAAATCATTTAAATTAAAAGATATCTTCAATGCAAAAATAATGCGCCTTTATTACTTTAGTCAATAAGAGTTCAAAATGGAGCATTAAAAACCTCTGCTTTATTCTTGGAGGAGGTTGAGAAATTTTTGCCAACATGTGGAGCAAAATCAAGGATCTTTGGGTAGTTAATTGAGATTTCACTTTCAGATTTGAGTTCCAATTGATTGAAGTTCAGTCAAGGAGTGTTTTGAGGCCTAAAACTGAAGCACACATTCAGTTATGACCCTCTTTTAGAGGGGTTTTTAGTTGCATACGACCCATGAGGTTGTGAAAGTTTTGACAACTCTTTGTCCATGTTTTGAGGAGCTGCTTTCAGTTACATGCCTTCTTTGAAGGTGAGAATAGACAACACATTAGCTTTTGGAGCCAAGATTCAAAATTTGAATTTTGAGGGCTTTTCTATAAGTCTTTCTCTCTCTCATTATTTTCTCAAGTTCTGAGTTTGGAGGCTGCAGGAGCAGATTATTCCTTGCTTTGTAACTCATTTTATTGTGAGTTCTATAGTTTTGTAATGCAGATACTTCTTATTTCTCAATAAAGAAGCTTATTTCCTTCTCTATTTTTTTGTGTTCTTTGGTATTAGTTGTGAGTTACAAGATTAAATATTGAAATCTTTCATTATTTTATCAATTCCTCCAATGTTGAATGCATAAGATATTATTTCATAGTGTAGGTTTTAGTTTTTGCTTTCATTCTCATGTATAGGAAGTTTGTGAAAACATTATTGTTTTCCTTTCTCTAAGCATAAGTTCAAGCCTTACCTTAGAACCATTTATGTAGGCATAAGTTTTTGAGTTGTGAAATTATAGCTTTATTGAGTCTTTTGTGAGTTTATCAAAGTTGCAAATCATTTTGACAATTGGTGAATCACCTTACTTTCTTGTTTTAATTTTACTTTATCCTTTTATCCTTTTCCCTTTGTTTAAAAAACCAATTTTACAAGAAAATCCAAAGGGAACCAACCCAAAACCTGGAGGTCTATTCTCACCATAGGACACCTATAGCCTGAGAATAGTCCCATGTGCACAGGGTTTATGAGTTTTTCAACTTATCTTCGGGTGAAAATCCTTGTGTTAACAATTTTGGCATGCCCAGTGGGACATTGAACTGTTTCATCAGTTCAAAAAGAGCTTATTTTGCTATTGTAATGTAGTGTGAGCAACAGTTTTCAGCCTTCAAGAAGGAAATTTTTTTCACACTTGGCGACTCCAGATCTTAGTTTCAGCAGTTTTCAGTGAGGAAGCATATGAGAAGTTATCAAAGAAGATCAAGAGCAGAGCCTGTAGAATATTCAGAGCTACCAACAATAAGTACTAGAGTTGTTATGAGAGCAACAAGCCCTGTTTCATCCTTCAACAATCCTTTGTAATTTTTGTAGTTCAAGTTTCATCTAATTTTACTATTTCAAGTAGTTCATCAACTGATATTAGTTCTCCAGTAATCAATATGGCTCATCCTCCATCTAGGAATCAACCTTTTATTTCATTGATCAAGGAAGCCCCTTGAATTTAGCCCAACATTATGATATTCCAGCTACAACCCTTAAGAGTTTACCATTCTTTACTAGTGAAGATCACACAACAACTATTGAGCACATTTGAGATGTGGCTTCATTGTGTGTTTTGCATCATATAATTGAGCAAGACATTGCAGTAAGGCTCTTGGCATCCTCTTTCAAGGGTAAAGATTTTTAGTGGTTCAAAGGGTTACTAGTAAATTCAATAACATGGGATCAGCTTGGAGAAAAGTTGAAGTAGTTTGAAGATAAATTAGACCATCTTTCACTGGTGGAGCAACTCACTACTATCAAGAGAGCACCGCATGAAATTTTGATGGACTTCAACTATTGATTCAAGAAGGCCTGGAATCAAATTCCAGCCACGGTAAAGCCATCTAATGATCATTCTTTTTTGTATTATTTAAAAGCATTAAATAGTGATATTGCACTTTTGATCCAATCTTTGGGAGGGGATACATTACCAACAGTATTTGATATTGTTGTTAGGGCTAAGAATAGTTTGATTCAAGTAGGTAAGTTAGCCCCTAGGCCTCCTATGCCCTATTTTGCTGATATACAACCAATTATACCAATTTTACCACCTACTGTAGCTGTTGTTCCTGTATTTCCAACTTTTAATTCACAAGTTGCAGCTCAAGAGCATGTTGTTCCTAACCAATTTCAAGAACTAGTTAGCATAAAAGAGAAAAATGAGAATATTCAGAAGACCCTACAGACCTTTGGTAATGAGTTGGTTAATATTAAGAAACAACAAAATCAACCATCATACCAACCCCCATACCAAGCTCCGTATTAGTCAAATCCTCAGATTTAGAGGAGAAATTTCAATCAAAGGCTTTTCTAACCTTATAACCCTAGTATCCCTATTTCATCAAAGGAGGTAGTACCTATACAAAACAACATGACAACTGATTAAGAATGGTGTTTTCCATGTAATTATCCACATAACTAGTCCACCTGTTCCAATGGAATTCTTAATCAAGCACTAATGGTGCAAAGTAGTGTTGTTGTTCCAAAAAATTCATCTCAAGATCATAATGAATAGTAGTCTGATCATGTAGATCAAGGAAATCCATATGTCACTTTCATGAATTGGCAAGGTGAGGAGTTTTGTGGGGTTAATAATCCACAAAAGCAGTCAAGTAACCCTATAGCAACCAATACAAGGAGTAAGAAAAGGGTTGTTGATTTGGGACAATAGATTGATGAAGACAAAAATCATCCTTCCACAAGTTCACAAGGACAAGTTAAATCTTCTGCTACACAGAATGCTCAAGTTCTGCCAAGAACACAATCTGTGGTTGGAAAAGATCAACCTAGAGCTCAGGTTCAATCAACACAAGTTCATAAATATGTTATTCTTAAAGGACAACAAAAGGTCAGTGTTGGTAATTTTAATATTTTAGAGCATATGAAGAAGACTAATGTTAGTGTTTCAATGTGGGATTCATTGGCTCTTCCTAGGAAAAAGGATCTCCTACATGAGGCTTTGTTAAAGTTTTCTTCATCTGATGATGTATCTAATCAACAACCTGCTAAAGTTGTTTTTACAAATGACTCTCTTGAAAAGAAAGAACAACCTACCAAGGTAGTTAAACCACCTCATTTCTATGTTTCTCTAATTATTGGCCAACATTTAGTTCGTAATTGTATGATTGACTCTGGGGCCAGTAGTTTAGTAATGCCCAAGCAAATTGTGGACAAAGTTGGAATAGAATATGAGTCATTAGAAAAACGGGTAGTCCAACAAGATGGTAGTGTTGTTAAAACGGTGGGAGTTATTAAAAATCTGAGTCTTACATTGCACGCATGCCCAAAATTCTCAATACCTTAGGACATTTATATCCTAGAGTTGCCTCCATATTTTGCAATTTGTTTATCTCGTGATTTCATAGCTAAGATTGGAGGATACTTGTTCTCTGATTGGTCTCATATGTTATTTAGGACCAGGTATGGAACCAAAGTCACTATTAAGTCAAAACCTATTGCTAAGAATCATATGGAGCCCTATAATCCAAGTGTTGTCAATGCAACGACTATTGTAAATTGTGCTCTATTTGATCAAGAAGACATCATTGCAACTAGTGAGACTACTACTTAGATAGAGGACATTCCAGATATACTGTTGGATGATTGGGAAAAAGGGAATATTCATAATTCTTCAAATGAACATGAAGAGGTAAATTTGGGAGTTTATATAATGCATGAATCTGATTATGTTATGCCAAATCTGGAAAAAAGTGTTGAACAACAGTGAGATCAACAAACAAATAAAGTTTGGAAGTTATTCTTGGATGGTTCAAGGAGTAGAAATGGTGCTGGAGGTGGTTGTATGCTTATTTCTCCAACTGGTGAAAGATGTTATTTTGCATTCATGTTCACATTCAGTTGCACCAATAATACATCTGAGTATGAAGCTTTGATTCATGGTCTTCAGTGGGAAAAAAAGAGAGGTATTTGTTGTTTACAAGTCTTTGGTGATACAAAATTGATTGTTAATCAAGTTAGAGTTATCCATACTACTAAGAATGATCTTCTCAAGTCTTATAAGCATAGAGTATTGGATCTTATCAAAGATTTCCAAGCTTTTAATTTTCTATCAATTCCCAAAACAAAAAATAATCATGTTGATAGACTAGCAGCCATAGGCGCTCAGTATGATATCCCAAATGATATTAGTAATTCTAAAGAAAAATAGTATGTAAAAGTTATTGTTAGGTCGTCAATTCCTAACAATAATGAATATTGGCAAGTTTTTTATAGTGATCAACAAATCATCAATTTCTTGAGAGAAGAAGCAGAGTTTTCCAATGATAATCAAGAGAAACTCAAACAATAGTATGAGGATTAGATCATATAGCTGAAAACCAACAAACTATCCAAAGGCTTGGTTACTTTGGAATCAATTTTCAATATGGATGATCAAGTTAGAAAAGAGAAAGTCAGTTTGTAGATTAAAGAAGATCATTATGAAGGTGTTGAGATCTTCAAAGATAAGCTTTTAAATCTTGGTAAGGTATGCACTTTAGAAGAAAAGCATGCTCTTATTTTAATTTGTCAAGAGTTCAGTGACATATTTGCTTGGGAATACTCAGATCTGAAAGGTTTTGATCCTTCTATTACCCAACATACAATTGAACTTGAGCCAAATTCCAAGCCTGTGAGACAAAAATAGAGGCCACTTAATCCAAAGCTTGAGCCCCTCATGATCAAAAAATTGAATAAACTCATTGAGAGTGGTATCATTTATCCAATTAAGCATACTTCTTGGGTATCCAACCTTGTACCCATGAGAAAGAAAAGTGGTGAAATTAGAATTTGTGTTGATTTCAGAGACCTTAATAGAGCTTCTTTGAAAGACCGTCACCCTTTGCCTTCCATGGAACAAATTCTTCAAGTTGTTTTAGGTTTTGAAATATTCTCTTTATTAGATGGTTTTTTCAGGATATAATCAGATCCTGGTTAAAGAGGAAGATTAATTTAAGACAAAATTTACAACTAAATGGGGTACAATGGCTTACAAGAGGATGCCATTTGGTTTATCTAATGTTGGAGCTACTTTTCATAAAGCTATGGACATGGATTTCAGAGGTTTGATGTATAAGATTGTGTTAGTTTATTTGGATGACATAATTATTTTTTCAAGGAATTCAAATGAACACTTTGATCACTTAAGGAAAATCTTTGAAAGATGTAGAGAATTTGGTGTCTCTCTCAACACAAAGAAATCTGTCTTTGTTGTTCATGAAGGTAAATTACTTGGATACATTGTATCAAAGCATGGCATTTCTATAGATCCCGAAAGAGTAAGTGCAATTCTTTCTCTTCCTTTACCGGCACACAAAAAAGGTCTGCAAAGTTTCCTGGGTAGAATCAACTTTGTAAAAAGATTTATCCCATATGTTGCTGAGTTATTAGTGCCTTTGACTTCAATGTTAAAAAAAAATGTTTCTTTTAGCTGGACTAAGGAAGGAAAGAGGAGTTTTCAGCTTATCAAGGAAGCACTTGCAATTGCTCCTACTTTGTTAAACCCAAATTTTTCCAAAGACTTTGCTTTGTATGCATATGATAATATTGATAGTATTGAAGCTATGCTAGTTCAGGAAAATGATCAAAAAATGATCAAAAGTCAGAGCAACCCATAGCTTTTTTCATTCAAAGTCTTAAAGAATATGAGCTTAATTATTCCTTTATAGAAAAGCATGTCTCAACTATTATCAAAAGTCTAAAGAAGTTTAGACATATGTTGTCTAATAACAGAATTAAATTGTTGGTTGCTCACCCTCCAGTCAAGGAGTTTTTGTTGAATAAAGATCTGAATAGTAAAAGAGCTGGTTGGGTGACTAAGGTGATGGAGTATGACCTTGAGATCAAGGTTACCAAGTTGATAAGAGGCAAAGGTCTCTATGAACAGCTTACAAAGAATAGTAACAACAACATAGAAGAAGAAGAATGTGTTGTTTTAGCTCATTAGGATGAAGAACTAATTGTTGCACCTGTAACTTCTATAGGTTGGGTGAAATAAATGTGACATTTTCTGTTAACTGGTGAGTTTCCTCCTGGTTTGAATAAATAAAAAATAAGGTACTTTAGGCTGCAATCAATACCTTATGTTATTTTGAATGGTTTGTTGTTTCGAAAAGATTTTCATGGTGTACTGCTTAAATGTATTGAAGTTGATTAGATTGATAATGTGTTACATGAGTTTCATGAAGAACCAACGGGTGGTCATTTCTCTCCAAGAGCTAAAACTCTTAAAATAATGAAAGGAGGCTATTATTGGCCTACCTTATTCAAAGATGCTCATTCATGGGTGAGAAAGTGCAAAGAATGTGCTATATTTGTAGGAAAAGAAAAGTTAGTAGCCCTTCTGTTACAACCAGTTCAGATTGAACAACCCTTTATGAAGTGGGGCTTAGATTTCATTGGGGTCATAAATCCACCTTCAAGTGTAGGCCACAAGTGGGTTCTCACAACCACTTATTATTTTTCAAAATGGACTAAAGTTGTAGCACTTAAAGAAGCAAATGAAATAGTTGTTTTGAACTTCTATGAAGAGATGATAACCAAGTTTGGAGTTCCTGAATCTATTGTTTCAGATAATGCACTTGCTTTTATAGGAACTAAGATATCTAAGTGGGCTGTTAGAAATGGTGTTTATCTGAATACATCTTCTAATTATTATCCTCAAGGCAATGGACAAGTTGAGTCCACTAATAAGAATCTTCTGAGGATCATCAAGAGGACAATGGAAGGAAATCAAAGAACTTGGCATACCAAGTTGAAGACAACCTTATGGGCTGACATAATTACACCAAAAAGATCAATAGGATTTTCACCATACATGCTTGTGTATGGAAAAGAGGTAAGACTTCCTATATCACTTGAGCTCCTAGCCCTTGATCTGGTAAATCAGCTTGATATGATTGAAGAAGAGCCTATGACAACAAGATTGGCTTAGCTGATTGAACTTGAAGAGACTAGAGTTGAAGCAATGAAGAAGATTGAGAAACATCAAGCTCAAGTGAAAAGATCATTTGATAAGAGAGCATATCCAAGAGTATTCCAAGAAGGTGACATAGTTCTGAAGTGGGATGAACTGAAAATAAAACCTGGAAAGCACTCCAAATTTGATGCATTATGGACTGGACCTTACATCATTACTGAAAAGAAACACCATAATGCCTTCCAGTTGTCTAAGTTGGATGGTGAAGTGGAGCCAATCCTAGTGAATGGGATTCACCTCAAGCATTTCTTTTGAGGTAGGATCTAATTTGTACATATTTCAGTAGGTTCTAGATGTTCAATAAGTGCTTCTGCACATAGATTAGTTGCATCTGAGTTTTCCCTAAGTGTGTTTTGCACAATTGGTATTTTACTTTGAGTTTACTGGGAGGGAAATAAAGGCTTTGTTGTTACTAGTTATAGTTCAATGAGATAGATACTTCTTATTCTTAACATGGAATAGTGCTTCAATGTCATCAACAACAAATATATACCCCATGGGACTATAATTAGTAACAACAAAGTTACAAGCAGTTACAACAGAAATAAGAAGCTCTATACAAGGTTTTATGGATCAAAAAAAGGAATAAATGGACTCCATACCCAATGGATAAGCAAGGAAACTAGCCTATTTTTTTAGCAGGCAAACACTCCTGAGAGGTCGCCAGAAATGTTACCAATTTTTAGCCTCTTGCTTAAAATTAGTAAGAATTTAGTGAAGTTTAATTCCTGGGGTATAAAAGTTTTGAGTTATCTAATGAATCCTTACTTTCAAAATGAATCAGTTAACTTGTTCATTGGTTTGTTCAAATCATTCAAACAATTTAAGATAAACTGCTGAATAGTTCAAGCAAACCAATAAACAAGCTTCACTAAGAAAGGAAAAATTTAGAAGAATTGAAGTAAAAAGTCTTTATTTTCTACAATATTTATTATTGCTGATTATTTAAAAAAAAGAGAGCATTGTAGATATAAGAACAAGAATGCAAATAATCATTCATTATGATTACAAAACATATGTTCTAAACCATTTCAATTTCATTATTTTAAATTATGTAATTGGAATAAATTCAGAGTGATACACAAGACATTACATATCATGAATAGTTGATTCATTGAGAAATATGTTTCTGTGATCCCACACAAGTCGTGGGTAGACTAAATTGACTGGATTCAACAAGAAGTACAAATTATACAAATGAAGAAAAACTAAGGTGAAACATGGAAAAAGAGGTCATGCTGTCATTTCCTTAAGGGTTGTTGTAGGGTTGATTCCACAGGATCATCTCGTTCTTTGGTGTCTTCAAGTTTCTAGCTCCAGAGTTCCAGAATCTGCAATGATTATAAAATTATGTTAGAGCTCAGGTCATGAAATCCAAGAACATGTTCAATTCAATAGAGATATAATTTTTTCTCATCATCATATCAAATCAACTTAGTCAATATCTGAGAGATAAATGAAAACTGCCAAGTCAAATCATCAAGAGGAATCGTTGAATCCATTTTTATTTTTTTACTAACTGGTTTGTTTCATGTGTAGAAATAGGAAATGTTTTGTTGTTGTTTAAATTCATCAAATTTCAATATGAGTGGGGTTAAATGAGGCTCCCACAAGGGTAGAGCCCAACTCATTTAAAAGTTGTGCAGTGAATTCATCATGATATCGATATGGTGTTTTATAAGTTTTTGGGAATGATCTCATATTTAAGAAATGATTGCACCATTAGAATATGTTTGCAAGGCACAATCAATTTTCTTGATACAGGAAAGTAAATCATTTGATTTGAGAAACAAATAAATCAATCAAGTATGGAGTAAGAATTAGATACAAAATCAAAATGTTATCATACATTGTCTGAATTCAAGCTTTTACCAGTCATTTTTTAATCATTTGCTGCAACTGTTAAGAGATATTACATAATTACAAATGGAGAATCAAATTAGCTTAGCCATTAAAAGCTGAGATAATGCATTGTTTTAAGATTCAGAGGTCAACATTATTTCATTTACAGAATCTCTGCAATATGCTATCAAAAGACTTAGAGATAAAGGAAAAAATATACACTCCCGAGTATCAACTACAAGAAGGTTGTCATGAGGGAGAGAATCATGATTTCTATCCTTTAACAGTGATTCAGTCATAATACTAGAAATATGTGATTTTGAATGTCACATGAAAAGGTTTCAGCTGAGACATATTATTTTATTTATTGAGGCAATCATATCAAGTACTCAAATTGACTGATAATCTCCACATACAATGTGCTAGTACAAAGAGTGGCTGCCATCTACATGAATAAAATGATTCTAATGGATAGAAAGATTCAAGTTTTCAAATGAAGACATGTAACGAAGATATGGCTGTTACCCAGAACAACAAAACCGTGGCTTAGAATATGAAAAATACAGAGACCCAGAAAAGCTCATATGGTTGTGGCCATTATGAATAGAGTATATAAAATCCCATCAAAATTCAAAGGCCGAGTTAAGTTTTCCAATGGCGGCCTGAAAATCTACAACGATTTGAGGTTTTCCTCAAGGGTTGAACCTCAAGAAAAATAATAGACATAATTGTCAATGGAGGCCACAACAACTACAAAGAGTTATCTTTTTCCCATGGCGACCTGTAGGTTTCATTTATTTTTCTGTAGAGTTAGACATGATGCTATACAAAAATTTCAAGCCTTTATATTCTCATGGAGCTCTATTGGAGCATTTTTGCAAAATAAAGAACAAGATTTAATGATAAAGACTTACCTTCTTTGTTTTACAAAGAGGTATATGAAAAACCATGGAATTTTATTCATCTTTTCTTTCTCCAAAAGCTCAGCCAGATTATTCATGGTGCCCAAAATAAGAACCACAAACATAATACATAAGTTTCACAAAGAAATATATCAGAAATATGTATGGCCGTGCCATGTAAGCTTGTAAAATATTTTCAAAAATAAATGAAAGTTCCATATTTAATGAAATTCAGACTTACCATGTTCCAAACGTCTTGAATCTACTAAATAATGGTGCACATAGGAAAGATTTCAAGCTCAAACAGATCGGATAGGGTTCCATGGTGGTGCTTCAACATGAAGCTTCCATAAGAGTAGAAGAATGAATATGAAATGAATAAAATGAATGTCTCACATTCATTTTTAGGGTTAAGCCCTATAAACTTCAATGGACTTAGGCTTTTTTGCCTTAAGTTTTATTAAAAACTTTAATTCTATTTTGCTGGGCCATGGCATTTCTATATGCCTTGTGAAACTTTTTAATATTTCATAAAGACTTAGTCTTTATTAAGCCTTTTCCTATTTTTCTTTATTAAATCTCTTTTTATTTTGCAATTGAAATTCAAATTTGTAAAAACTTTATTTAAAGTGATAAATACAAATCACTTTAAATTAAAGTTATTTATCAATGCAAAATGAAAATATCTTGTGATGCAAGTTTCAAATAATGAGGTTAGTCTTGAATTTTTGTATTTAATTCAAAGTGCAAGTCTTTATTTTAAATGATAATTATAAATCATTTAAATTAAAAGACATCTTCAATGCAAAAACAATGCGCCTTTATTACTTTAGTCAATAAGAGTTCAAAATGGAGCATTAAAAACCTCTGCTTTATTCTTGGAGGTGGTTGAGAAATTTTTGCCAACATGTGGAGCAAAATCAGGGATCTTTGGGTAGTTAATTGAGAGTTCACTTTCAGATTTGAGTTCCAATTGATTGAAGTTCAGTGAAGGAGTTTTTTGAGGCCTAAAACTGAAGTACACATTCAGTCATGACCCTCTTTTAGAGGGGTTTTTAGTTGCATACGACCCATGAGGTTGTGAAAGTTTTGAAAACTCTTTGTCCTTGTTTTGAGGAGATGCTTTTAGTTACATGCCTTCTTTGAAGGTGAGAATAGATAACACATCAGCTTTTGGAGCCAAGAATCAAAATTTGAATTTTGAAGGTTTTTCTATAAGTCTTTCTCTCTCATTATTTTCTCGAGTTCTAAGTTTTGAGGCTGCAGGAGCAGATTATTCCTTGCTTTGTAACTCATTTTCTTGTGAGTTCTATAGTTTTTTAATGCAAATACTTCTTATTTCTTAATAAAGAAGCTTATTTCCTTCTCTATTTTTCTGTGTTGTTTGGTATTAGTTGTGAGTTACAAGATTAAATATTGAATTCTTTCATCATTTTATCAATTCCTCCAATATTGAATGCATAAGATATTATGTCATAGTGCAGGTCTTAGTTTGTGCTTTCATTCTCATGTATAGGAAGTTTGTGAAAACATTATTGTTTTCCTTTCTCTAAGCATAAGTTCAAGCCTTACCTTAGAACCATTTATGCAAGCATAAGTTTCTGAGTTGTGAAATTATAGCTTTATTGAGTCTTTTGTGAGTTTATCAAAGTTGCAAATCATTTTGACAATTGGTGAATCACCTTACTTTCCTATTTTAATTTTACTTTATCCTTTTATCATTTTCCCTCTGTTTAAAAAACCAGTTTTACAAGAAAATCCAAAGGGAACCAACCCAAAACCTAGAGGTCTATTCTCACCATAGGATACCCACAATTTGAGAATAGTCCCATGTGCACAGGGTTTATGAGTTTTTCAACTTATCTTCGGGTGCAAATCCTTGTGTTAACAGCTACACTTAGGCATTTTGAAGAAATGAGTAAAAGTCTTGTCAAAATAGTAAGAGGTCAAAATTTGGGTGTGCATGTCTTGCATGAGGGGTAAAAACTCAAAATTTTCAAAATCTGACGATCTGGGTCATCTCAGGGTGACCAAATCTACAAAACCCAAATCTCAGTTTTTCATCCCTACTTTTTAGGAAAATTGTTATTTTTAGAAACTTTCCAAAAATAGTAACTTTTTCTGGGTTTCTTTCGACACAGATACTAGCAAAATTTTCTAAAAATAGAAAGTGTGGCTTCTAGGGTTCAAACTGATTTTGATTGGCTCAAAATACATCCTCATTAGGCTGGTGCAGTTAGAATCACGAAGTGATCAATTCTGCCCTAGTGGGTCTATTCTGCCTTTTCAATTTCAGAAAGCATTTCGGGAGCTCCAAAGTCATTAATGGAGGCTAGTCAGTTGCCAGGCGTCAGATTCAACATTCAAGCACTGAATAGAAGATAAGATGATGAACATGCATGAAGAACGAAGGAGGAAGTTGAAAATTGTAAAATTTGACTAACACTACCAGCCATGGGTGCCCCTGGAGGAGAAAGGCACCCAAATTTTCAAGGCATCAAATGGTGAAATCAGGGTTCATGATTCCAAGAAAAGTTGTTTAGATTCTTCCTAGCTCCATAGTGAGTCCGTTAGCACAATCATTAGATCAATCAATCACCCAGAATTCAAAATCAAACAGGGAGGTTTTAACTAGAAGACAAAAGGTAAACCACGAAAAACTTTAAAAAAAAATTGTCTAGGAACTTTGGGTGCCCCAGGTGCCCAGGGGCACCCAAATTTTTGAAAGGTCAAACTCAAAAATTAGGGTTTGTAGATGAGTTCAATCTCTTGAGGATCATGTCAGCTTCGCAGTGGATGTCTTCGTCAGATCGTCAGACTTGTCAAACACCAGTGAATCCAGATCAAGCTGAAGGTATAAAATGGAGTTTCAAGTTTGAAGATGAAAATCAAGCAAAAATGGCCAAGTCTAGAGGAAATGGGCACCCCAGAGGGAGATAGGCACCCAAACTTTTGAGGGCTTAAATAGGTAAATTTGCAGACGAAGTCTGCAACATGACTTCCTTTGAATTGATCAAGCTTTCCAATGATATCATCAGCACGTCAATCAGAGTTGACAGTCATTAGATATCGGAGGGGAACAAAGGGAAAAACATGAGCGAATCATAGAAGTCAATAGCAAAGGCTAAAAAAAAATAAAAAAATTCTAACTCTAGTGAAGTTGGGTGCCCCAGCTAGCCAGGGGCACCCAAGCTTTTGAACCCTCAGATGTAGCTTTCAGGTGAAATCACTCCCAGAAGACCCCCTTCAGAATCAGTCAAACTATCCAGTGAATCTGAAGGTTAGTCGATTGGATCTGTCTAGCTCCCAAAATCAAGAATTCATCTGAAGATCAAAGGGAAACATGGAGAAAATGAAGAACGGGAAAATGGCTAACACTGAGGAAGTTGGGCGCCCATGATTTTGAAGCATCAAACAAAGTTTTTAGCCAAAGGTGCCTCCAGAATGATCTTGTCAGATTCGATCAAGCTCTACAATGAATCATTCAGCTCGTCCATCAGATCAATCTAGAAGTCGAAGATCAAATCCAAACTGGGGTTCAAAATTATGAAAAAGTTGAAAAAATTAGAAAAATGACTAAGTCTAGATAAAGTTGGCACCTCCAGCCAAGAAGGGCACCCAAAATGTCATGCCTTAGTCAATTTTCCAAAATTTTCAAAATTTCAAGATGAAGGAAAGCATCCATGTTCAATGCACAAGCAGGTTTTAGGGTTTTGGAGGATTAAAGCAAAAAAAAGCAGAGTTATCTCAAGCCTAAAAACCTATTTAAGATGCCTTTTCCATTCAATTTTCATCATTCTTTGCAGGTGGCGTCCAAGTTGAAGAGGAGCAACAACTTAAGAGTTTTTCTTTTCAAGATTCAAGACTTCAACTTGCTGATTTTTCAAAAATTCTTCATAAATTTTCATACCAGCAACATAAGACCTTTCTTTTTCATGCTTTTTTCATTTAGAACATCAAATTTTTGAAGAAGAAGGTCAAGATTTTCAATTTTCAATGATCTGGGTCTTCTTAGCTCATCATTTTGAAGAATTTTTTTTGAAGAAATTTTTCCCTTGCATGCCAGAGAAATCATGAAAGTTTTCAAGTTTTGATCATCTTGGTCCTCTTAAAACATTCTTCTGAACAAAACCCAGATCATAGCTTTTTTCAAGAAAAATTTCAGATTCTAGGGTTTGTTGCTTTTTCAATCAGCCCTCAGTATTTTTCAAATCTGATCAACTAGGTTCATCTCAAATGTGTTTTTGAACAAAACCTAGATGCCAACTTTTTGGTAAAAAATTGAAGAAATTAGGGTTTGCTGCTTTTTCAGTCTACACTCAAAATTTTCAAAAACAGACGATTTGGGCCTTCTTGTAACGAAATTCTGAATACAACCCATATCTCAGAAAAATTTCAAAAAAAAAAAA
The DNA here is from genome assembly GCA_007258455.2 of Sequoia sempervirens. Taxonomy (NCBI): domain Eukaryota; kingdom Viridiplantae; phylum Streptophyta; class Pinopsida; order Cupressales; family Cupressaceae; genus Sequoia; species Sequoia sempervirens. The sequence continues at coordinate 767,644,621 of VDFB02281492.1, read as the reverse complement.
TTGTTTGAAGAAGAAAAACCAACATTCTAAATTTAGAAAGTGTGCAAAATTTGTCTAAATATAGGCAAGTTTACAAGGAATCTTCAAGGTTTTCAAAATGGAATACTCTCCCAATGATTTCAAGACCAAGTTAGTACTATACCATGACTTCATCAAAACAACTGAGACTGACTTGCATCACATCAAGTCCGTGTTCGACTTACATGCTTTGGAGAACACAGGTAACACTGCAATCAAAAACCTAGGGCACTCTGGACTTCTTGCAACAACATTTGTTCCTATTTCAGTGCAGAGTTTGGAATTTGTAATTGCTTGCATAAAGCATTACAATCTGGCAACTCGGGAGATTTAGTCGGTAGATGGAAGGGTGCTTTGCAGCTTGAAGCCAGATGTGATTGAAAAATGCTTCTTAATTCCACCTTGGCTTAAGAGTGTGACTATTTCTAAAGGAGAATGTGAAAGGATATGGGATATGCATAAGGAGAAATACAACAAGAAGATTGCACAAAAGTGGATGAAGGAAAAACATAAGACTCTCTCAAAGAACATTGAGCGAGGGAAATTCAAAGATGAAATTGCTATCATGATCACCTTGCTCAACAAGGTCACTGGACAAGAAGATGCCACGAAATTACAACCCTGGATGTTCTATGTTATACCTCACATCATGAAGAAAACTAAGTTCTATGATTGGGCAACCTTAATCAGTGACAACCTCCATCAACAAATAACATAATACTTCCAGATTCATGAATTCCACATGGTCTCCTACCTAGTCTACCTAGTGGCCCTCCATAGCCAATTTAGAGGGTTGAACACTGAGGGGTCCCTAAATGTACAACATGTCTACAACTACTACCCTCAGCTGGAATTCATGAAGTCATTGCACCATTACAAGAGGATGAACGAGGCTTTCCTGATGCACACAGTGCGAGACCTGGATAATGAGTTGCACGTTTGTATCTCATCAACTGCCAGGGCAGCAATAATAGAGTGGGCAGATTGGTTTATATAGTTTCCTACATTCACCTACCTCAGATTCTATGGCTTCTCCAGTGCTCCACTTATGTTGCCAAGGTACCCATCAGATGAAGTTGTTTTCATGGAATTCCTAAGGCAAGCACATGATGTCCACACAGTCTTGAGGAATAGAAAGAAACCTGCCTTCATTTTTCCATTTGGGCTGGGAATTTATACATGCAAATCAACAGCAGATGCTAAGTCCATGAGTGATGAGCTGGAAACACTTGGTCTCAAGCCATATAGTGAGAGACGATCATATGACCCTCATAGTGTCTTCGTTGTCTAACTTGAGAAGAACTATGCTCATTTGCTCGCTCTTGAAGATTTTTGGGCTAACTGCAGAGATGAGTTCGAGGTGCGGAGGCCGAGTTATAGCAGGCTCACTCTTCATCAAATGAAAGAATGCCTATCAAAGGATATTAAGGGATTATCAAATGATGGCGGAGATGTACTTCCCCAATGTACACTCGAAAGGAAATTGAAGATCAACCCCTTCCATAGGTCAATTGGGCTAACAAAGAGTCCCTCTCAGTTGAAGAAAGGAGAAGACAAGTCCTCAAACACAACAAGGTTTTCCTAGTCCTCAAGAGGAAGAAATCCATTCCAATAGCAGAGCCGCTAAGGGTACAGTTATCACTTCTCTCTTCTTCCGGAGTACAATCAAAAGGGAAAGGTGTAAGTCAATCTCAAGAAGGTGTAAAGGGAAATAGATCAACTAAAAACATAAGAAGGTTGGACTTCTCAAACATGATCATACAAGAGCAACCAACAGCTGAAGTAGAAGCTCCTCCAGAAGATTCCATTCCTCAAAAAGAAGCAGAAGATGTGCCTTTGACACATGATCCTACACCATTGCCAAGGTCTTCGCCAATTCATATTGATATAGAAGATGAAGAAGATGAAGAAGTTGCAGTTGAACCTCCCAAGGAAGTTAGTGGAGATACCACATCTTGGCTTGAGAAATCCTTGGGAAGGAAGAGAAGAAGACCTTCATATCAATTGAATTTTGATGATTTTGACGTCTATCAGGAGGCACCTAAGAAGAAAGCAAAGAAGCAAGTTCATTTTGAGAAAAATCCTGATGGAGAGATAATCATGGAGACTACTACACCTCCTAAAGATAGAAATAGAGATGAAGTGGATGTAGATGACTTCGTGATGGTGAAGGCTAATCTTGGAAAAAGCACCAGACATGCGGATTTTAGTTTTTTTAGAGTTGCATCTGAAAGCCTTCAAGAAAGAGTGCTCAAAGATGGAGAAGACAAGGCAGCCCTCAAGGCTGAAATACGGCAACTCAGGCTTTATATTTCTAACCTTGTTCATGGTACTTCACAAGCTACTCAGTTGCTGCCCCAAGTTCTAGAGACACTAGTTGATCATCATCAGTTGAGACAATTGGTAGTATGTGGGAAGCAAACTCAAGAATGGATTGAGGGTTTCATCATCAGAGGAAAGGGAATCTTGGCACATATGTTTTAGTTAAGGGACAACGCTCATAAGCTACAACAAGGAATTCAAGGATTTGAACAATTAATGGCAGAAGTGAAACCAAAGCGTGAAATCATCATTGCAGATTTGGATACAACCTATGGTTCAATGGTTTCAAGAGAACACAAGAGGTAGATCCTTGCATGGAAAGAACGTCACTTCTTCAAGGTAAGAACCTATGAGAAGATAGCTAAAGAGTTTGTTGTGTACAGGCAAAGGGTGGTTGAGGCTTTTTTGTTCATAAATGAGTTTGTTACAAAGATCCCTGCTCGGTGTCATCATGATGACGGTTCCTATGTCATACTTGATGAAGTGAAAACCCAATCTTAGAATGTTGTTTGTGGTAATGATGGCGGCATGAGCCAGATTTCCATGATGTCAGCAAGGTTTGAGAAAATAGCCAATGAGGTCAAAGATTTCCTAAGATCGATTACAGATGGGGAGGATATCCTAGAAAAGCGAAACTTTTCTATTGATAGTATTGATGCACCTGACAGAGACATAGTTTCCAAATTTCTAGCGGATGTGATCGAGATTTAAAGTAACTTTCTTCTAGAAGCTTTCTTTCTACTTTTTTTCTATTCTCAAAACAATTCTTATCTATTCTTTGAAGAAGAGAAAAAAGATAAAATGTAATACTTGGCATTTCTTGTTTTTCCTGCTTTCTTAGGTGGTTAGATGTTATCTTCTTTTAGTTTAAGAAATAAAGCTTGCTTGTTGAGCAAGCCTTAATTGTAAAAGCAAGGAGATTTTAGGGTTCCCTACTCCTCTACTTGTCTATAAATAAGAGCAGTCTTGCTCATCTATTTTCAACTGTACTTGTGATAACAAATTGTTGAGCTTATTTTGCCTTCAAGTTGTCTTGTAGTTGTTGTTCACTTTGTGTAAGAACAAGTTTGCAAGTCTCTTTTAGCTGCAAGTTCTTGTTTTGTGCATGTGTTTAGTGTAATCTTTTGTTCCATAAATTTGAGAAATAAAGTCTTGAGCCTCTTTTACCTTGATGTAATGTCTCAGATTTCCGTTTATTGTGTTATGCTTATATGATCTTTAATTTCAGCTTGCATTGAAAGTAAGTAGATGTAAGTTGGAAGGAGAGTTTATCTAAGTATTTTGTCAAAGAATCAATTTTTTTTCATTTCTATTTCTCTTGCTCTGGGTTTGCTTGAGAAAATAGAAACGTCTTTAGCGTAGGTTAGTCGTAGTTGAAGTTCTACATCAAAAAATCTCAGCTACAATGCTTGAGTTTTATAAACCTTGTGCTCTTAGTTGAATCAAAATGATAGGCAAATTAGATTTAATTTACTTTCTTGAACACCATTAGCAAAGAGGAAGCTTCCCCTCCGAATTTGAAGAGCAGGTTATTGCACATAGCTGCCTGTTTCTAATTCGCATTCCAGAGGTGCAAATTAAAACACCAAAATTAGTGAATAAATTCAAGGAAAAAGCTTCCCATTTGGTAATGAACTTGCTCACTGGAGGAAAGTTAACTGAAGACAGCTTTAGGAGATTCCAATTCCTTGTCATGAGCCTCTTAATTTAATTTTTCTAAATAATTTATATTTTTTTGGGTGGAAAACCTTATAGAGCTCATTATATAGCCTAAAACATTAGAATGAAAGCCAGTCTTCATAAAAACAAACATTATCCCAAAGTTGCTATGCATGTACTTTAATTTAATGTATTATTCCAGATGACAAATCTTGGCCGTGTTATGAAGGAATCTGTTTAGGCTAATGCAGATCTCAAGATGCAAATGGGCTCCATTCAAGAACAAATTGCATATCTAGCGAAGAACCAAGACAATTTTGAGGAATTCATTGTTAGCATTAAATTTTTGTCCATTTTGAAGGATGCGCTACATAATGGTTAGCCATCTAATAAACAAATCTGGTTTTAATCTCGCATGCCCAGATACGACCAGATTTCAAAATATAATTTTGAATATAAAGTATGTGTAATGAACAATATTTTATATAGATTGTTCTATCGATAGTGTATAATATAATTCAATTTATGACATATGGTTTGCCTATGTGAACTTTAGCTCGTTTGATGAAGGCTTGTCTGGTGAGGGAGACATAAATCACATGTAATCAGGCAGATTGCACTGTGACCAACACTCAATGACAAGCTTTGTAAACAAAGAATGATTTATTTTCTAGAAGATTTGTTGGGTTATCGTATTCCTCAAGTATGCCTGAGAATAAACCACCCATCAAGAGTATATTTATGACAGGCCATTACAAGCTGAAACAAAAAATAAAATTCCAAAATATTGAACATAACATTTGAGATAGCTAGAACCATATCATTTTCAATAACAATGAGTACCTTGTGGGCAACTGTTACCACTATGCAGCTCTAAATGTAATACCCCTCATGTTACTGCTTGATTCTTGACATTCTCTGTGGTTTTTGTTTGGCACATTGTGGTTTTGATGGTACTGTTGATATCATGTTGTGGTAGCTTAGACTGTTACTGATTATATACTCTTATGATGCCATGGATATTATGATGATA